>OZ024718.1:34857885-35072192 GCA_964016875.1 Fallopia convolvulus | reverse complement strand
CTTGGTGTTATTGGTGGTGGAGGCTTGATACGCAATGAAATGGGTTCCTTTGTTGGAGGATTCACTTTCCTCTATGGAGATTGCACAGCTCTTACTAAGTTGCAGTCCTTCCTTGTATCATGGTCTTGATTTTAAATGAGGACGGGAATGGCCAAGCTACTTATGGAGTCGGATTTTTTGTATGCTATCTCTCGTTAAGCTCAGAGGGCCACTTGACACACCCAGATATCCCCATTGAGCAAGTGACGACGCCTCATTAGAAGCAATGTTTAGGAAGTTAGTATCCACTGGGTCAGACATTAACCTAACAAAGGTGTTGATGCAATTGCAAATTATAGTCTTATTGTTAATTTGCAATTTCTTGCCTTGGATGAATTGTATTAGTTTAGATAGTTCATTTAAATACTTGTGTGAGAATTTATGTATTAAGCTTTGATAAACTTCTTTAAACTCAATTTAAGTTGCCACGAACAAACCTTAAACTAATGCAATTCAATCATAATTTCTTTCAACCAAACCCCAATCAAACCAAAACTCTAACTAAATCGAAATCCAAAATAACTAGATTGAATGTAACCCCCATATAACCCGAGTTATCCATCTAGGGGAATACCCTATCCGACCCGAACCAAAAACTACCCAAATTCCCATCATACCATAGTTTACCCGGATCTGAAGCGACCCAAAACCCAAATGACCCATCAGACCAACCCGCTTGCTACATATCTTATTTGAATTTGCGAAATCATCGATCTAACTCACACATCTCTCAGCCTAACAAATCAAGACAGGAACTTTGATCGACACTAGTGTCGATAAACAGACAAATAGGTTATAATCTCTGTTTGATATCAAGAAAACTGAAACACACAACAAATACAAAACACGTGAATTGGTCTTACACTGTACATTGCGTGATCCTCTAATGTCACCCCCTTGTGTGGTAGGGAGCCAAGAAAACTATTCCACAAGATCTTTGAGGTATAAAACTGATGCTCTCTAACTTGCCTACTTGCAAAATATACACCCACTAAATCCTCGGTTAGCCGGCCCTAAACCATGAATCAAATGTACAGCTCCAGAACATGGTAACGCTCTGAATCAGCAGTCCTTTTCAACGGAACAATTCAGGGAAAGACCACATGATGAACCTTGCAAAGATATCAGTCTCCAGGAACTCTATGTGAGCCGCTCGGCCTATGAGCGTGTTGAGATTTCTTCCACGTGAAGACATGTTGAAGTTGACATCACAGCGCATTAACACTCGTTGTTCAACAGAAGGGGAGTGTATTTGGTCCAAACAACTGTTGAGCATTTCAAGAAATACTTTACCCCTCTTTGAAGAATCTGTTGATGCTGCTTGACAGTGTTCAATTCTTGCAGAATGATACGGCACATAACCATCCTGAGATAGACAAGTTAGTAGCAGGACCTTATTCCCTCGATTTTTTCTGCTTTATTAGATGCATACCTCCAAGAGTTTCATTTTCCTATTAAGTTGTTTAAATCAGAAACGGAAAAAATTCCATCATAAATTATTGGATGAAGCTGAAATTTTTATGAGACAAGATGAATGACATTATATGGTATAGAAACAGCGGAATGAAACTGGAGGAAATGGTAATCAAAAAGTATTTAGAGTTTAAGTGTTTCATAACCTTGTTCACATTGGATAGAACCATATCTATATTAGATGTACGGGATAAGATGCGAAGAAAGGACCCATGGTAAAATATTACATCAGGCATAACAAATTCAAAATTATTTGAATATATCTCAAGGGAGACAAAAAAGTAAAAACCTACTATGTTCCATGGATAAAATTAGACCAAACAAATTAATTGGAAATTTATCAAGATCAGAATACTACAAGATGAGTCAATACCTGTGGTGACGACAGGAGAATTATATTTCTGAAGTATTCCAAAGTGTTGTGCTGAAAATTTTCAACAAAAAATCAAGAAAAGATTAAAACAGGAGCAACAAGATACAGACAAGCATCAAGTAAATTTTAATCATCACAGGTCAAGGTGACAAATAGTTATTAGTGAAAGTTGAGGACACAAATATCAGTACATAAAATCACAATGCAGTCATCAATGAACAAATTAATTTTTGGAAAGCAGCGCTATACTAAAGTACAACAACTCCCAGCTTGTATATTATGTTTCACGTACAAGAGTAGGAAAGAATCATTTTTACCTGGCACAATTTGTAAAAGAAAGTATTATATAGATCTGGATCATCAGTGAAAGTAAGTTGGTGAATGCACTGTGTATTCTTGAACTTTTTCAACAGCCATAATCCAGAATTGAATAAAGAGTTTGAACTATACAGATATCCCAAATGCGGCCCAGATACAGATACATAGGTATGCAGGAATCTGAGGTACGGCTCCATAATGCTCTCTGCAATACTAAAACTCTAAATTAGTAGTAAATTGTGAGCTTATGGGAGGATGTTTTAAGTACCCTGTTCATACCAGCCAATGCAGTTCTGATTATGACATTTCCAATAGAATGCCCCACAAAACTGAGCTTTATACTTCTTAAGCTTGCAGATCGTGATACCTTGTCCATTTTCTTTTTAAGGAAAGATATAACTTCTTGTGCCAACCGTAACCCCATTTCCCTCAAGTCCCCAGAAGTTTTATCTTCATTGACCTCTGACATAAGACATTCCGCCTTTGGATCTATCAAAAGCCACTGGTTACGAACAAGTCGTAAGTCGAGATGATGTCCCTAATTACAAGAAAAATTAAAGGTAATTGAGTGCTTCTTACGAAAGTCAAGAATTGACCATGCGCCAGATAACACACCAAATCACACTATAGTAACAAAAAGCTTTGATATATAATCATGCAACAAGTATTAGGATAGAGGAATATGCATTAAGGATTGAAGTAATAATGTGCTGTTGATTAGGAAACTACTTTAAAAAGATAAAAAAATAGAAAGCAGAAAATTTAGAACAAGGTTTAGCGGTATATATATCAACCTCTATAGCTTTTACCAGAACTGTGATGAGGGTGCTAATGCTATTAATTACTCAAAAATCTACAAGCATTTGCAATAAAGCACATATGGTTCTTCCAATAGCTATGCTAGATCCCAAATCCTCCTGCTAGATTATTTATTATTACACAGTATAGTAACTTCTCAGCATGTCCATGTGCTAGCAACCACAAAATAAATAAGAACTGAGGAATCTTTTAAAAGAGCATCAAGTTCCAACTTTTTTGCAAGAGAAGAAAACTAGCCTTTTAATTCAGGTCTCGTTCAGAAAACTAATTTTGTCTGACAAAAGCTTAAGAGATATTGTAACGTAAAAGTGAGGTCCTAGCAAGATAGGGTCAGACCAAATATGGTCTAAGTTTAAGAGGTTCATTTTTATGTAATAATAGAAATGTTCATTGGTAATCAAAGAAGATATAATGAAGACAAATTATCCTCCAGCAAAGAAGAAAATAAAAAGGAAACATATGAATCAAATAAGAGAAAATGTTGCAGCTCCTACAAGGCCCTCTAATCAAAATTTAAAAGGGCAAGGATACGTGGTAAAATTAACCAACTATTCACATAAGAACTCCAAAAGAACCACTTTCATGAAGAACACGAGATAATTTAAGGTTAGTCAACTCCAAAATGCTGCCAAAAAGCATTTGTTTGGCAATAGAGACTTGGGACACAGCTGGATCTAACATCCAAATAATTCACAAACTGCTGACCAAAATTATGCTACTCACAAACAAACGAACAAGCAATTACTATGCTTATTACTTCCTAGACACATTCAACAAGCATCATTAGTAATACTTTTCTTCATCATCTGAAGGATATCTTATTTACTTTTCCTAGTTACTTTGGGCTAGTCAAGTATTATAAATAGAGACAAACATTTTGCAAGAGTTTCATTTCATTCTAACATCATTCCACCCTATAGCCAAAACCCCAACATGATTCCACCCTATAGCCATCCTATTCCACCACTAATTCATCACCTTTCCACCCTACAGCCCTACAGAGTACCATTGCCAACATCCCTTAAACCCCACACAAATCCTAGACGAAAGCTTCCACCATGATGGGTCCAATCAGAAGAGGCACTACAAAAAGATGGGAGCGGCAGAAGCAGAGTTTCCCATGGATAGAGACCTGGCCAGAGTTGGATCTCCACATTAGATGAGGAAAGAAATTCCGAAAGATCTGATGGTGGAGTGAGCTAGCGACAATGAGGAAGTTGCATTAATCTTTATCAATTACTTGTAATATTATGCAGTAATGACCAAAAACTTTCCTAGGGTACCACTACAAAGCAGTCCCCTCCTCTTTTAGAAAGTTCTAATTTCATGCAATTATAGCAAGTGATTAATAAAGAGTAGTGCAACTTTCTCATTAAGTTTAATCAACTCCATCTGACAGACCTAAAATTTTCAATTTTTTTTGATGAATCTTCTGGAATCATTTCCATGGCTGGGTTTCGATCCTTAAGCAACTCTTCATTACTGGCATGCCCATCTTCCAGTATTGCCACTTCTGATTGAACACATTATTAATTATAAATCACAGTACCAGAGAACTGTCAAACAAAATGCCTAAGCCAATGCAGGAAAGGAGTTCAAAAGCCAGGGGAATAGTACTAAAGCAGCTAATGAGAAAAGTCACAGCCGTAAATTCTAGTAGCAGGAAAGCAAAATGGGATGAACCAAAGCCCATTACTCTTGTTTAAGAAAAAATGCACTTGGTTGTTAGTTATAGTCATTTAGGTTCAAGCCCTACAGAGAGAAATATTCCCAAAACAAACCTACAAAGAATCTTGAGATAATATGCTTTTAACCTTCTAGAATGCACTTTTTAAACCATATAAATAACATTAAAATATAGAACGACATCACGGATCTACAGGTTTCACGCATTCGGACACCTTTCGCTTTCGTAGTCATACACGTTAAATCAAACACTTCCAATGGTGAAGCATTCTTTGGCAAGTTCAGCATGAGATATCAGTGTGTAGTAAAGCACGTCCTTCAGAAATTGAGAATGAAATCTTTCGAGATTCAAGTCTTTGACATTTTGTACAATATAATCGGCATTTTACTATTTGGTGCAAAAAAAAACTTTATATTGCTTTGACGAAAAACAGATATGGCGAACATACAAAGAAAAAGGATCCATAGTCCATACAACCTGGGATGTAGTGATTTTAGTGAAAGGCCAACGTCAACCAAGGTAGGATATTTTTCAGATTCAATAGGTTGACAAGGGCTTTAAATTTAATAAGGAAAAAATCAACCAGAAAAAAGAGTTTGACCCACTCAACCAGACAAAGTGTTACCTGAAATCCATGCACAAAGACCACAATTTTTAATATGCAGCCCCTAGATTGATGCTCAGAATCAGAAAACTTGTCTACGGACTTCAGTTCACTATGTAAGTTGTTCGAAATTTTCTGCTCGGATTTATGGAAGTATGAATCACCACTGCTAGAACACATTGGCGCATTCAATACACGCTCAACAATTACAATAGGAACATGTGAAGGATCTGCAAATATCTGCATATCTTGAATCGAACGGCTATTGATCTGCATCCAAAAGAGCTGTGAACTTCCCAAAGGTTTAGACAAAAAAATCATAAACAGAGACCAACTCACTCTCATTTGTGTCACGCTCCGTCTATGAAGCTCAGCACGTGTTGCTGCAGTTTGGGAAGGCTGTAAAATTAATCTTAGATTAGGAGTGAGTGCCAGCAAAATATCTTTTTAAAATTGTAGGAAAGTAAACTATATGCCAAGATTGAACATATATACAAATTACATAATCAGTTAGCCTCCGCAGAACTGACACTTCCCCATGTCTCCCATGACTCAATCCCTCATCATCTCTGCTGCGAATATAGTGATGGGGCATCTCCACCTTAGAATACACCATCCATATTGACCATTCAACTCTACGATCATTAGTCCATGCCCCATGCAGGTATTCTAATATCTTTATTCTGTTAGACCTGAAACCAAGCACATGAGACTTTGTGGATAGCACATTCGACATGCAAGCACACTAGCATTCAATATTTCAATATTGCTTAAAGGATATCTAACACCACGCATTATATGAATGAAGAAGTTAAGACTATATTTTGACTTTTCTGTTGTTTTAATAGGGAAAAAAGGCACACTCAACTTATTGATTAATTTGCATAGCAACGATCAGTGAACAAACCTGTGGAAGTTTAAGAACATATTCCACAAATAGTGAATTTGGTCTCCAACCAAATGAGCAGAGTGCGCCAGCATGTCCTTGGATAATGAATTGAGTAACGCTTTGCTATGGAATTCAACAGAAGGACCTGTTTTCTATTCAATGACATAGTATTTCAATGTTTTAATCCAACAAATCGTTATCTATTAAGCATTCGCATAAAAGAGTTGAAGATAAATGTGGAAAAATGTGAACCTCTATATTATCTTGTGACTCGATTGAATCACGCTTGGATGAATCAGAATTGTTGGAAGACAAATGTGGTGCTAATGGGGAACCAAATAACTTTGTATCATCTATTTGAGAAATAAACTCAGTCAAATCAATGCTTTGATTGATTGCTTTGCTAATCCTTTCTATATCCTCCAGAAGAATGTCACGAGCAGTTACTAATCCTTTCACAAGCATGACATCCTCTGAACTAACAGCAGCTGTTTCACTGGATCCCTGACCAACAATTCAGTTATTTTAAACGACCATCAGCTTTTGGAGAAAATCAAAATAAACCAAAAATTGCTCAATATGATTTATATTACAAGGGTGAATCATGTGACCAGGCTATTATATAAAAAAAAATTTAAAGACATAACTAAAGTGAATGAGCCAAAATCATCAATCCCGCTCAACATTGTCTTTAATAACTTCCAGGAACAAATCAAGTAATAAATTCAAAGCAGCTAATGTCTATACCTAGTACACACCAAACATCATCATTAAAGCATTTTACAGGTTCTTTTTTTTCTTCAAATAGTGACACAAACAAAACCTATATATACAAAGAATTTCCAATGCTTTAATCTTCCAAGGGAAAATAATATCGTCTAGTATATTTTGAAGGCAGTTGTATATATAATTGAAAACAAATGAAAAAAAGTTGTTGCTTGTTTTTGCAACTCTTTTACGCAAGGTGATTCTGTAGACAACTTTCGGGAAATTTTGCTCCTCACTCCAGCCATGATTGTGCCTTTGAGATGGATATATAGTGCCTTTGGGATGGATATAACCCCCATATCAATTTTGGTGCATTTTAACTAAATTTAACTATTATTGTTACATAGCTAAATTTCAGTTTTTCTTGGGTCTTTCGAGCACATCCTCCTGACATGTTCAGGCTATGGGTGCCCCCATCTTGATCCCTAGATCCTGCTCGAGCGGGACTTTACTGGGCGATGATGTTGACTCCAGCAATGATTGTGACATGAGGAATGAGCGAACTCTCTCCTAGAATTCAAGGAAATTCAGCTACCCCAAATTCAAATCGCATTGCATCAAAATTCATTAAGAGAGAGTTCAGATACGTGATTATTGGCTTTGATCACTCTCAACCAATATCTCATCTTTGCTCTAGGTCTCGTCTTTAGGTAAGCTTCGTCTTTCTTTTGAATCAAGCTTTAGTTCACTTTATCACCCTTGAAACCACTTGAATTTCGTAGCTTAGGTCACCAAGTTCTCAACAGAAACCACTTTACAGTTTCGACCCTTAGTTCAGCCGACAACACACGAACTATGTCACCATTTGCTCAAATTAGAAAAGATTACTTTGATTCCAATTTGATCACTCTTTTTGTGGATTGGTAAGTCCAAATCCCAAGAGAGAAACCAGGAGAGAATGCTTAAGAAAGATTTAAAGTGCATGAAAGAATCGAATTTGTTTGTGACTTGATGCACAAGGAGTGCAAGCTTTTCTCTCTGCGCAAGGAACACAAAGAGTGCCTTTAGAATGAGGAGAAAGAACAACTTAGCCAAGTTATACTCTTCTTCCAATCAAATTATTATTGATAATTTGTAGTGTTTAACTACACAAAATTGTGCCTATACTTCCTAGAGAAGAAAACTACCTAACTAGGTAAAAGACGGAAAAACTAGGAAAGATTTAACAAGATACTAAAAAAACTAGGAAAGGATAAGGAAGCAAGGGATGAGAGGATTAGCCCTTTCTTTCTATATAAACTTAGCTAATCTAAAACTACTCTTATGATGTAAAATAATATGCTAAAATTAATATTAAAACAAGCTAAAAGATAATCTAGATCTAGCTAATTATGAAAAGTCAATCAAATCCCATAGAGTAATGTAGGTCCCTCAATAGAACGTGATTTTGATCTTCTTTTTGTTGAAGTTTCATCTTGATGTAAACTATAAAGTTGTAGATTTTTTAGTATATCTTTTTCGAACACATGTTGAATGAGCTTGGGATCAATTTTTCTTTGGCTTAATCCTCTTTCTCAATGACCTTGGACGGTGTAATTCATGTTGCCTTAATAATAGGTCATCAAGTTTAACCATTTGTTCATCATCCTCCACTATGAAGATCTCTAATGGGGCGTTCACGGTTTGTTATCCTAAGAGCTATGGAGGTATAACAATCAAAGAGATTATTATGGTGTTCGAGACTAGGATACTGAATACCTTACTCCACTTTTCCCCTGTAGATTCCTTTAAAACTGAATCGCATGGGTCACACAGTATCTCGCACCAGAACATGCTTCTTGGGAAGCTACTTACACAGGCATTTCCATTGGAGTTAGAAAATCCTTCAATGTCATTCTGAGGATGTGAGGTGTAACTAGAAAGCAAAATTGCCTAGAAATTATAAGAAAGAAAATGGCATTGAGGTCTTCAAATTTGAAAAACTAGAGGGCATGGATGTTTGAAGGGTCCTAACTTTTGATTTTCAAGGAAATGTTGATGGAATGAGCATCCCAAGACCAAAAGGTACACCACTTCTGTTATCACTAATGAGAAATGACACAAGTGTGTTTAGCTAGTTCACATACATCACATTGAAAAGATGAAATGTCAATAGCACCTTGAAATTTTTCAGGATACAAGTGCTTTAAAAGGTTAAAAGGTGGATGACCATGTCTATAATGAGACAACCAAATATCATAGGTAGGGGTAGAATTTAAGGCCTGGCCAAAAAATGGATAGTTCTTCTTAGGGCATTCAAGGTAGTAGAGACCATTCTTCTCCTTAGCCATTCCAATCTTCATCCCTGTGCATTGGTTGTGTTTTACCATAATGAGAGAATGAAGCACAACAATTAAGGTCTTTAGCTAGTTTGTAAATGGAGATTAGATTGGTTGAAAGAGTAGGCACAAGAAAAACATCTTTTAGGGTACGGTAATTGGAGACTTGTATGGTTCCATAACCAACAACTTCAGCCTTTGAACTGTTGGCTATTAGGATTTGTCTAGGCTGAGTACAAGGCTGAAAAGTGTTGAAATTTTGTGATGAACAAGTCATATGTTGAGTGGCTCCTGAGTCTAGAATCCATTGGTTAGGTTGAGAATGTTTAGAACTCTTTAAATATAAAGAAGTTGGAGAGTTACGTGAGAGAGCAAGAATTGAGTTAGTAGAAGTATCACCTGATGGAATAAGACATCTTGATGAACTCTCAAACTTCCTTTGAATTGCTAAGAAACATACATGTCATGCTAATAGTGGGCTCCATCGAGTCCGCTTTATCCCACTTTTTAAAGGTAGGGCCATCCTCTTTTGGAGGAGAATTTGTGAGATATCCCCTTTTCCCTAACCTTTAAGATAGGTTTTTATGGATTGGGACCACAACAAATAGTTTATTCCATTAAAAGTAAAGGACAGATTGAGTGCTTGAAGCTCATTCTTAAATGCTCCAAAGGCTGATAAAATCTCTTCCTTAGGAAGCATGTTTTACAGCAATGAAGGCTGAAAAACGGTGGAAAGAATCTTGGCAATGAAGGCTGAAAGGGATAAAAAGGATAGAAAGGAATTTCAGCAATGAAGGCTGAAAAACAAGCTGGAAACACCAGTAGAAGGGCGGAAGCTTGGATCCGATGAACAGTAGCTCTAATACCATGTTGATGGAGAGAGATATTTGGGAAAAATCTTATCTATTCTTCTTTAAGAGAAAAGGAATACATATATACAAGAGGAAAAGGAGAAAGCTTCCTAGAGAAGCCAACAGGTACAAAGAGAACACAAAAATAAAAAAAGTACACCTACTCCTTGACTAAAGTGAACCAACTAGAATATAAATGAGTAAAACTTAGTCAGCTCAACACCTTATTGTCTACTTATGAGCCCGAATATTTTCTTTTAACTCAAAACAAAAAATTTCTTCTACCACAAAACAGAAAAAAAAGTGAAAGATCTAGGCAATCATCTGGAAGGCTAGTAATCTTGTATAGTAAAAAACAAATTGATATCTTATCATCTTGAAGCAGGGATAGCATGTTCATGAATGGAAGTTTATGAACTTTTTGACAATAACAAACAGCTTGAGAATAGAGTAACATCAGAAATTATAAGAAATCAAATATATATAAGATACATACATTAATTGAGCCATCCGAAGTTGCACCAGCCTCCTTGCTGTTATTGTTTGAAATATAATAATGTCAACTTTAGGCACTAAATGTTAATATTATATGCTAATCAAGCTTCAAAAGATAGCTGAAGTTGTAGCTCACCTTGATTCCTTACGAATGTTTGTGTACACAATAGACTTCAATAGAGTGATGTGCACACTTATATCCAAGAGAACAGCATGAAAAGCATCAAAATGCACAGGGCAATATGAATGAAGACCTAGAAGAGCTTTAGGAGGAATTCGAAATTCATGAGTTGCAGTAGCAGATGCATCCATAAACCCCAGTAACTCAGATCTGCTAAAAGGAGTGCCGCAAATTCATCATGAGATTTCAGTATAATCACCTGAGTCTAGGAATCAAGTAGGCAAAGATTAACTAACCCTTTTTGGAGAAATGGTGCATACATCAGTTCAAATTTCAGAATAACAGCTGACCTTGATGGAACCTAAATGTAAAAAGAAATTAGTCATCACATCCTAGTGCGGCATTGCCAATTTTTTTTTTATTAAATTGTATCAAGTATGGAATGTTTCTTTAAGCATAAACACCCAACGCTTCCAGTCTTTAAACATAATTCATGATAATATCCTACTAAATATACACCATCAATCCAAGAAGAGGAGGAAGAGTAGAAATTCCATTGTATACATGCACATATATACACTACCAGTATTATATAAATGACATAAATGATTTAAGGATACAAGAGGAGGAGAAATCCCATTGTTAGTTCTAATGAAACTAGTTAATGATGCCTACATGAAAATGTTTATCATATTAGTGGTTACTCACTGTGAAATAATGGCATTTCGCCTACAAATAGAAACCCCAAACCCTGTGGCATCGAAACAAAACATTCATCAGAATTTTACACTGAAGCTCAAAATTGGAGAAAGTAGTCCACGGAGTCTCAGCCACCTTTACCATACTGTTTTAATCAGCTTGAAGCAGCAGTGAAATAGATTACACCAAAGAAGTACAATAGGGTAATGTTATATCATCATCATCATTAAACCAGTAAGGCTCCGCTACAGCAGAATCTGGGGGGGGGGGGGGGGGGGGGGTCAAGATGGGGGTACCCCTACCCAAGGGAAAGGGGATACGCCCGATAGACTCAAGAAAAACTGAAATTCAGCTATGTGACAATAATAACTGAATTTGGTTAGAATGCACCAAAATTGATATAGGGACTAAATCCATCTCAAAGGCAGTGTATAAAAGCCAATGAGCATGAGGATGTGCCCCAACAATAGGGTAATGTTATATGACTCCGCAATTTCACGCAATTAGCCTATCATGTTTACTTCTTCCACTTTTAATTCCATTCACCCACAGGCCAAAACTCAATAATAAATGAGGTTGGTGCAGAATAATGATTATAGCTGCAATCCTGCCACAGACACTATGGAGTAGAAATCATAGCATATAGCATAATAGATTAAAGGTGACAGGGAGAGAGATATTACCACATGTTTACCCATAGAAAGGTTGAAAGCAATCATGACAGATAAAAGAACATCTTGTCTTGCATATTTTATCTTAAAAGGTTGAGTCGAGAAACTATTATCTGAGTCATCAATTCTCCAAACTCCATAAGTACCTTCATCCAAATTAGGACCTGTGGCATAGAATATACTACTCGTCTCAAATTATTTGTCATTTCAACCTTACTCACACATTAAGGAAATCTTAATCACTACAACAATTAAGGTAGGACTAAAATTAACCAATTGCAAATTGGAAATATAAATGAATTAATTAATAAAAGAGGAATGCATGAGGTTCAACCTGGAAAGTTTAACCAACTACAAATTGAAATAATTATTCATTTAATTGTTATAAGAGCAAAATATGTTAAAGGTTGATATGGAAATTTAACCATTGTTATTGTATTGGTGAAAAGTAAAAAAAATCTCTAATACAACAAATTATATGAGATGGAGGGAGTATTACTATATAAAATTAATACAAGGTCATACAGTAAACTACAGCACCAAAGCATCCTAATTTAGTACACCATATCAACATATCAATTAAATTTCAAAAGTAGACAGATCTTGTTGTATGCAAATAAGATATCATAATAAACAGGCATAACATTTCATAAATGTACCAAACAGTGATCAGCGGAACAGATGAGAAAGAAGACCAATTTCACAATAACAAAGATGGTAAGTGCTTACAGTGCCAAAAATATATGGGAGGGTTATTTCATGATTATCAAAAACAAGGCATGTCGTAAATAACAACAAAACTAAAATTCTTGGTGCAGTACGCAACATAGGACTTGCTGAAAGGGAAAACAATCCTAAGAATGCTATAGAAATGAACGGATAATAATAAAATTTAAGGGAAAAACAAACCCGACCCTTTTATTTCTTCCCGTCCCCGCCCTGAAAGGGAAAACAATCCAAAGAATGGCATAGAAATGAACGGATAATAATAAATTTAAGGGAAAAACAAACCCATCCCTTTTATTTCTTCCTGGTCCACCCCCACCCCCCAACTGCCCTTTCCCCCCTTCTAAGCACCCACTCAAATACCATTATAACTTAACCGCAAATTACCAGCACCAAAAGCTTTTCCTTTTCCACATCTAAAAACAAGACTGCCTGAGAAAGAGTTGAGATCAAGATATCCAACCAGATGTTTTAATTCAATACAACGGAAAAATAATGCACCGACCAAAAAAAAAAGAGAAAAAAGTGGTAGGAATGGAGGGCAAGGACAAATTTGAGAGAGATTATTCTTCCTGAAGTTGCGCCCATCATTTTTTTGAATAGGGAAGTGTCTAGGAAAGGAGATTAATCACAATGGAACGACGACGAGGGGCAAGAAATTTTAAGGGAGAATGATTGAGGTCGAGCATACAGGGGCAGGTCTTTGAAGTTCAATAGGGAACTGAAGGAGTTCAAGGGAGAAAGAAAGAGGGGCTCTATTCCTTTTTGTTTTTCCATTTTATTTTCTAACAACTAGTGTTGTGTCATGTATCACACAATCACACTGCAATATTAGTTTGTCTTATTAGTTACAACTTACACTTACAACTAACCTAGCCATGTTATGTACCATAAAGGCATACAATATGTGTAGTATGCATCATTGGAGGCACTTAGCACTAATAAACACCAACCCAGTGTTAACCCGCCTCGGGCGGGGTCTGGGGGGCCAAGATGCACGTAGCACTAATAAGAAAAAGTTTTAAGAATTGAAAACGAGAGAAAGAAAAGTAGAATCTAATTGCTATCCAGCCCTCAACTCTATGATATATGACCTTTGTTGCATTTGGACAGAAAATCAAGCTACTTTTTTTGTTTGTGAAAGTCAAACTCTTTTACTCGCATGAAAATTTATTTAAAATAACTTGCTTGATGAAACCTTATTTTTAAGCAGCTTATTTTCTTGACACTAAATTTTTAATGTCAAAATTTAGCCAAGGAATAAACGCAACAACCACAGGTAAAGACGCACCCATGTGAGACATCACCAAAATGTAATCATACAAGAGTATTTAAGGCACTACATGAATGAACATTAGAAAATGAGAATATATTTTGGCACAAAATGAAAGCATTAAGGCGTGTTAGGCCATCATCACAGGTGCTAGTACCTTCATATTGGACAACCCTTGATGGAGTTCCCACTGAAGCATGGTCATTATCTTCCCATCTCATGGTAACTTTAATCTGATACCATCTACACCAGAAATATTATGTCATAGCAACACAACAGTTATACTATATATAATTCCCTTAAAAAAAGCTTAATGCAAAAACAATTGCAAACTTTGATGAACTTCAAAATACAAAATTATTAAGAACTTACCCCTGCTGGAAAAGGTCAAGATTATGAAATCTATGGATGTAGATGGAAATTTCCTGTACAGTATTCAACATAGCACTTTCAGCTGGTCTTTGCTCTGCATCTGCCAATCTCTTCAAAGATAGATTTTTCTGATTCAAAGCAATTGACCAGCTCAGGTGCGGAAGCATAACAAACTTCCAGGTGAGAAGCTACCCAAAAACACATTTCACCCTTGATAACCAATCAAGACCAAACATCTGAATGATAAAGTCAACTGCAGATAGATGTAACCTTACATTTACAAATGGAAGACTTGTCAAAAACTAAATCAGAAGCACAAAGACAAAGGTTACCTTATTCCATGATAGGTGATATGATTAACCAATTCATCCAGCATTCCAGCAATGCATGTTGATAAGACAAAGTTCACAGAAAAATGAAAAGCTTCAATAACAAATAGCTGAGTGCACTCGTTGTCTTCGAAAGCCTAGATTTTGCGATAACAAAGACCGCTAATAAGGCTCTCTGACTGCAACTAGAATAATTATACCACAATCCTGCATTAAGTTCAGAGTAAGTAATTGAGTAATAGGGCAATTACAATTGCAAAATTACAAACTTTTAAATAGAGACACGGAAAAATCACAGGATGATTCAAAAGCTGATGACCAAACTATGAGCACACACACACAGATATCAAGCCTAAAGATAACAGCACAATGATGATCAGGAATTGCACTTAATAACTAAGAGAAATACAAAACATTAAAATTAAAACAGATGAAGTATAGCTTACAAGCTTTTCCCCTTCATATTTCAGATTTGTAACAAAAGAATGTACAACCCGACCCTAAAACATAACGTTTTCCAAAAGCGAGGATATATTTCTCTAGCAAGAGAGACCGTAATATTGCCAATATAGCAATGTTCTAAAAGAAAATGAGTCCCAGAAAAGAATATTTAATACTCAACAAAGGTCATGCACAACCACTCTTCACTAATAACTTCAAAAGACTCCCTGTAAAAATTGTTACCAAACAAGGTAGAAAAGGCATTATTTTCGTGGCAATGATAAAACATATCATAATTGTTTAAGTAAATAACCATCTTAGCTCCCCAGACCCTGCCTGAGGTGGGTCCACATTGGGATGTCGTTGTTGTTGTAAATAGCCATATTGACCTCCTAATTAGCAACAAACCATTAATATTGACTCTAATATAAAAAATTTAAAAAAAACACACAAATGAGGGGCAAATTTTCACCTTAGATGGAAGCATTAGTAATCCTTACTTCGAAAGGAAATTAGATAAAAGGAGGTCAGATGAATTTCTATTGATGCTTACAAGGGAAACAGAAAAGGAGCCAAATGTTACCCAATTGACCTCCTAATTAGCAACAAACCATTAATATTGACTCTAATATAAAAAATTTAAAAAACACACAAATGAGGGGCAAATTTGCACCTTAGATGGAAGCATTAGTAATCTTTACTTCGAAAGGAAATTAGATAAAAGGAGGTCAGATGAATTTCTATTGATGCTTACAAGGGAAACAGAAAAGGAGCCAAATGTTACCCAATACCACGTAAGGAAATTGTAGAAAGCTTGAACCAAAACGTTGCATAAATGAAATATAGCAAGCAGACTGAGTCGACTGACCCGTTGTATTTAACTACTACAATGTTCAGAGTTCATAACAGTACAGCCTTATTTATTTCACACCCTTCACATTTTTTTTTTCAACTAAGACAACCAAAACAAAATTCCTACACAATTAACTCAGATTCGCCAGAAACACAAGATCTACTCAGAATACGGAACAGTAGGCAATTTGTATTCTGAAGCCCCTGAAAAATCAAGAGTATATCTACAAATTTACCCGAACTGGTTCAAGGAGCAGAAAGAAGTCCAAATAATGTAATTTATACAATAAAACCCTAGAAAATAGTGATCAGCATTAATGTCCGACACCAAATCGCCGAAACAACGTATTATGAAAAGCTCACAAGTAAATCAAATTCATTACCAAAATCTAATGAAGTTGAGGTAGACGTGCAACGGCAACTGACGGAGGAAGAGGAAATCGACACTGGGGATGCTGGACAGGCACGGAAACGATGCCGCGTTGAACAAGCAGGTCGTGCTGCAGGAGTGAGCGGCTGGCTGTTCAGCGAGATGTGGAGGTTAGTCTCAGTCTCTCAGATCGTATTTCCAAAACCACGGTAATACCAGGAGAGGAAAGAGGGAAGAGACTTCCCTAGTTCCCTGCTTCTGTTTTTCTGCTTTTTGTCCTCTTTTTCTTTTTCGCTTTTTTTAATAGCAATAGGGGAGGGTAAATTTCTAGAGAGTATCGGTTCAAAATTAAATCGAATCGAGATAAAAATCGAAATTTGATTTTTGATGAACCGAAAATTGAATTGAACTTTTTTGGTTTAGTTCGATTCAGTTTAGGTTTTAGTCGGCTCGATCCTCTCTAAAACCGAATTAACCAAATGTAATACAAAACCGAATTAAATGAATTGAACCTTAAAAAACTAAACCGAACGTGTTATACACTTCCTATTTTAATATTTACAATTTTTGCACACCTTACACTTGTTGTGTATACAAATAATACAATAGAGTCTACAATATCAATAGATTCACCTAACATAAATCATAAAAAATACCTAACCTACTAACCATCAAATTAAACTATAAAAATGTTCAATACAAAAACAAGTGTTCAGAAGTTCAATACTTAGCAGTTCAGCCAACAACTCTGCAAGAAAGATTCACCTACATGACTACAATTATAATAAATAATCTTTTCATATTCAAGAAAGGTTCCATACAAAAGAGCCATCAAAAGGTTCAATAAAAAATAAAAAAGAGCCTAAAATGTAAAGAACATGCAGCACCGACTTGGCCAACAATTCTGTAAAATAAATTCTAGTATCGATAAGTATGCGCTTTATTAGAACATTCTCCATCGACAAGGAAATCACCAACAAATCATAATACGACCCCATCAATTCCTAAGCATTAGAATTATCAGTTGGGGTTGCATGTTCTATGTCTAACTTTTTACACGAAAACCTTGGGTGCTTCTTAATTATGTCTTTCTCCCCCAACCTTATTTCTTTAAACACATCCATCGTTAGCAAATTTTTTGAACTTCTAGTATCGATAAGTAAGCGCTTTGTTAGAACATTCTCTATTGACAAGGAAATCACCAACCAATCATGATGCGACCCCATTTGTTCTTAATCATCAAAATCATCGATGGTGGTTGGGGTTGTAGGTTATCTATTATACTTTTTGCACAAAAACTTTGGGTTACGTACTCGAAAACTCCCTCCTTAGAATGTCGATTAGTTGACAAATAGGTTATTTTGCGGATGGGGAAACCTTTTGTAACAACATTGATCACCTTCGTGTCAATAGAAGGTGAAGGCTTTTCTTGTCCCCTATGCCATAATTGTCTAGGGTAAATCTTTTCCTTTCTGATATCAAGTCCCTTAAATGACCCTTAAACAACAACTCTACTACCTACCTTCAGAGAGTTATACAATCTTATGTCATATGTCATGTTCTTTATGAAAGTTGCTCCACTAACTCATGCCTCTCTTCTTAGGAGGCGCCCCTATCTTCCTATGCCAATGTACTACACTCCCATATTTATTGAGATTATGAAACAACTTAGTAGATGGTAGATTTTGTCATATGAACCTACGACATAACAATTTTAGGAATATTGCAATCTACGATGCCCAACTTCTCTTTATTAAAACGATCGAGGTAAATACACATAGTTTCTCCTAGGCAATGATTTTACTCTATAAATATCAATGGATTGTTTTTATAAGTTTTGATTATTAGAAAACTAAATCTTGAATGTGTTGACCAGCTTCAAATGAACCAAGCATCCTCGGGTAGGTTAATGAACAACTTTAGTGCAAAACCTTTTAATGTTGCACCAAAACTCTTACATGTAACAACCTCCTTAACTTCTTTAGGGATTGAGTTAATCGTCGCCTTTTGTTTGTAAATTGACACATGCTCGTTAGGATCTCCGATTTCATTAGTTTGTCATACGAAGAATAATGAACTTATTACAAACCTTAACCTCTCTAATTATCCCTATAATAGAGAATCCTAATATCCATCGAGAGCTTTTTCTTCCACTGTGTGAGGGGCTCTATGAATCTAAGCAACTCGATCTCCAAAAGCCCACAATTGTTCTTGAATTGCCCGAGCTAGTGTTCCCTCTCCGTATGGCTGGCTTGTTGCACATTCAACGCTCCTTGGGATTCAAAGTTCTTCTAGGCTAACTTCCTTTGGCTCAACTAAACGGGGATTAAATCAAAGATACATTGTCCCTCGAGATGGAGCTTAAGTGGATACTAAGACTCCAAGCAAAGTCAATGGTGGCGTCCTAAAATCCCCATCTTGCGCTGGTGTAGGTTCCGCGAAACTCCACTTCTAGACGTGACTCCCAAACACGACATCGAAGTCGACCCAACAACACCATCCATGTTGAGATGAATTTTTATTTCCTATATGTTGCCAATGGCCCGGGCTCCCACAACCATGTATGTTGCAGATTGCAACTAGGTGTGCAACCTTGCATTTTCATTTGTTAACTGAAGGAGTTGGTCTTCCATCCAACTCCTATATGAGAGAAGAGATTAGTTTCCCTATGCTCAACCAAGTATCGTTAAAGGATGGTTGTCTATTTAGCAAACCCGCATGACCGAGCAAGGGCAAGTTTGAGTATTGAACCGGATTTCGATCTTGACCTTTGGTTGGAACTTCAAGATTATCGTTGAAAGCCACATAAATTGCTCAAGATTGGTAAAATAGCTTGATCTTGTTTGAACTGGCCCCATGAAGGGCACCCATATTTTCGAGCAAAAAAAGATATATGATGATTCTTTGCTAAATGTGGGTATGCCGTAGCAAAAGATTCTCCTTGAAATATATAATAATTTTTGCTTTCTGAAATATGGAAAGGTGTGGTATTCTCAAATTTAGCTTCGACGAGGATAATCCCCCTCCCCCGCTCTCTCCCTCTATAATTCAATAGAATTCTCTTTACATTTTAGTGATTAGAAAACAATCACACTCAAATGTAGTAGATTTGTTGTGGATGATCCCTTTCTTCAAGCTTCTCCGACCTTTTGTAGTGTCGATGTAACCCTTTAGAATCCTTTGACATTCAACTTCTTCTCCTACGACCTTTTAGCTTCCCTCATTGATAAATCAATTTGTCTGCATTTAATTAGCCTGTCGCTCTCATTTATAGTCATCATTCTAGTTAAGAGCTCTCATGTTGATTATGTGGCTAATTCATTGTTGTAACATTTTCATTAATTGTGTTAGCACTAACGGAGCTCCAATTGACGAGTCCATTTTCTTGTCAAGGCCAGCTTTTGCATGATAGACTGATAAACTGTATTGATTAATTAACGTGTGGTACAACTGATTACATATATAGAGATGGGGCTAAGCCTTGCTCTCCAAGCTAGAGTTACACAACCGATATACACAAAATGATACAAGATAAGATTGTTTCCATAATCCTATCCTAACAAGATAACATACAATCTTAACAAAGGATATAAGATAATATACTATCTTAACAAAGGATATACTAGGATCTTTGTAGGATCACGTTATTACCCCCTGCAAGATGATGGACGACTCGAGACCAGATGCTTGGACCGTAGAACGTTGAAGCCATGACCCGTCAACGGTTTTGTAAATATGTCAGCAAGCTGTTCTTGAGCAGAAACATGACGAACAATCAACTCTTTTGAATCAACTTTCTCCCGAACAAAGTGAAAATCAAGTTGAATATGTTTGGACTTGTTGGTGATTGCCGGATTGTTGGCGAGAAAAGTTGCGGACAAGTTATCACACAATAACACTGGAATATCCCGAACAGGAAGCTGAATTTCAGCCAGTAACTGAGTTAACCACACAAGCTCAACAGTTGTGAAGGAGAGTGCCCTGTACTCGGCTTCAGTGCTAGACCGAGCCACTACCTTCTGGCTTGCGACTTGACCAACTAATCAGATTTCCACCATAAAAAATTGCAAACCCGTGATGAGAACGAAGATCAATCGGATCAGTAGCCCATCCAGAGTCGGAGTAAGCAGTGACCTGAGTGCTAGACGAGGCAGTGATTGCAAGACCATAATCGAGAGTTCCTTTTAAGTAGTGGAGTATGCGCTTGACATGGCGCCAGTGAGACTGAAGAGGACGGTGCATATGTTGACACGCACGGTTAACAACAAAGCTGATTTCGGGTCTTGTGATGGTGGCATATTGAAGAGTTCCAACCACTCGACGGTAGGCAGTCGGGTTATCGAAGGGAAGATCGGACAGTGGCTGATTTTGAGTAGAACTCGGGTCAGCTGGTGAAGATATAGGTTTGGTTTCTAGCATGTCACATTCAGCTAGAAGGTCACAAAGGTACTTGTATTGAGAAAGGTGAAGAGATGTGGGAGACGAGTAAGCAACTTCAATGCCTAGGAAATAACTTAGAGGTCCAAGATCTTTTAAAGAGAAAACAGAATGTAGTTGCTCCACAAAACGACGAAGAAAATCAGAATCCGAACCTGTGAGAATAATGTCGTCAACGTAGACAAGAAGGTAAGTGATGGATCGTCCTTGAATTCGAGCAAACAACGAGGTATCGGAATGACATGCATAGAATCCTTGGCAAAGCAAATAGGACTTGAGTTTGTTGAACCATGCCCGAGGTGCCTGTTTGAGACCATACAACGCCTTGTGAAGCTTGCAAACATGATTTGGATAAGAGGGATGGATGAAACCTTTTGGTTGATCCATGTAGACAACTTCTTGGAGATCACCATTAAGGAATGCGTTATTAATGTCAAGTTGGTGAAGATTCCAACCTTTGGACACAACAATTGACAAGATGAGCCGGATTGTAGTAGGTTTGACAACGGGACTAAATGTGTCAAAGTAGTCTATCCCTTCTTCTTGGTGAAAACCCTTGGCAACCAACCTTGCCTTGTAGCGCTCAATAGAACCGTCGACTTTCTTCTTAATGCGATAAACCCACTTGTTGCCAACAATATTAGCATCCCGAGG
Source organism: Fallopia convolvulus (assembly GCA_964016875.1). Taxonomy (NCBI): domain Eukaryota; kingdom Viridiplantae; phylum Streptophyta; class Magnoliopsida; order Caryophyllales; family Polygonaceae; genus Fallopia; species Fallopia convolvulus. The sequence goes on along the minus strand of OZ024718.1, from coordinate 35,050,673 downwards.
ATGTGGAACAAGACTCCACGTGTTATTCTTTGTTAGAGCCGTGTACTCATTACGCATAGCATCGACCCAATGTGGAAGTTTGTTGGCCAAAGCAAACGTGGCTGGCTTAGTTTCATGAGACAGTTCCGGTGGAGACGGATATTTGGAGACTTGAAGAGCTCTCGGTTTGAGATTGCCCGAGCGAGCTCGAGTTGTCATTGCATGACTGGACACATCCGAGGGACGCATATGAGAGAGTCCCGGTTGATCATGTTGGATCGGAGGGGCCACACTTTCTGTCGAGACCGTTGAGTCCGGACTAGAGGGTGCGGTTTGGGCGATGCGAGGGGACTGAGATATAGTTGGGGAGATGGAGAGAGACTGATCATAGGCTGAAAGTGATGGATTAGGGTTTTCAGGAGAAGTAGGGTTTTCATGAGAATTATGGTTTGAATGGGGTTCTTGGGCAAGCGTAGGGTTTGAATGGGGAGCGATTGGACCGGCGGGCGTGGTTGAAATATTTGCAGCGGTGGTGAGGAGTTTGGTTGAAATATTTGGGGTAGAACGTGGCATAGGACTTGGGCTGGGAAGAATAGAATTTGAGAATGGAAAATTTTGCTCATCAAAAATAACGTGAGGGGTGATATATTGTCGGCCAGTTGGGATATGGAGGCAAAGATAACCTTTATATTTGGAAGTGTAGCCGATGAAGACACACGGTAGGGAACGGTAGGATAATTTTGTGGTGTTATAAGGACGGAGATATGGATAGCATAAACAACCGAAAACACGAAGTCGAGCATAGTCAGGAGTTTTGTTATAGAGTCGTTCATAAGGTGATTTGTTTTGAAGAAGCGGGGTGATTGTTCGATTTGAAAGATACACAACGGTGTGAAAAGCATTTTCCCAATATTGAAACGGAAGTGAAGCTTTGGGCAAGGAGGGCAAGGCCTTTTTCTTGGACTATGCGATGGCGTCTTTCGACACCACCATTTTGAGAAGGTGTGTGAGGTGATGATATACGATGAAGAATACCGTTTTGTTCCAAGAAAGACTTTAGGGAAACGAATTCTCCACCACCATCGGATTGAAGGGTTTTAATGGTAGTTTGAAACTGAGTTTGTATCATTTTATGGAAAAGAATAAAGGTTGAGAGTACTTGTGATTTTTGAGAAAAGAAGTAAATCCAACAAAACTTGGAATGATCATCCACAAATTGAACAAAATACTTATTGCCATAGATTGAAGTGGTAGAGGCAGGGCCCCAAACATCAACATAAACTAAATCAAAACATGAACGACTTATAGTATGACTTTGACTAATAGGTAAACGACGACTTTTTCCAAGTTGACATGGTTCACAAACAGAAGGAAGAAATTTCGATGACACTGGAAGACGAAATAAAGAGACTAAATTCTTGAGAGTGGTGGGATTTGGATGAGCAAGACGACGGTGCCAATCTTGTAAGGATACGTGGTGAGCTGTGGGAGAGGTAGGTAGGCGGTATAGTCCATTTTCAACGGTTCCCATCAGGATTGTGCGACCCTGTAGATCCTTCACAAAACAACAAGTAGGATGTAATTCAATCAGTACGTTATTATCCTTTGTAAGAGCCGACACACTCAATAAGCTTTTAGAAATTTGAGGAACAACAAGCACATCTTTTAAATGTAGTTTAGAAGAACCAAGAGAAGTGCATCCCGTATGACTGATAGTAACCGATTTACCATCTCCTAAAGCAAGATGATTATGACCCGAATAGATAGAATGAGAAGTAAGAGCATTAGGGTCACTTGTAACATGGTGGGACACACCTGAGTCAATGTACCACGGGGCCTCAATAGAAGACGGATTGATTTGATTCATCTGATTGACATGATTGGCTTGTGCTTGTTTGGGACTCGGACCATTTGGAGGATTGAATGAAGGATCAAAACGTTGCCAACAGTTTTTGGCGGGATGACCAATGATTCCAAAAATTTGACAAATTGGACGTTCATAATTGTTGGAACCAAAGTTGGAGTTGTTGCCATATGTTGATTGATCATTAGAAACGGAGTCACGATTAAAGCCACGACCCCTTCCTCGGCCACGACCTCGACCACGGTCTGAGTAGGAACCACAGCCTCGGCCACGAGTGGAAGGAGAACGATCATTGGTGTCGGTGGTGACTGCGTTTGCAGTTGGTGGATTGGCAGCCGATGGAGAAGAAGCTGGCGTGACGGTGGTGACAGCAGGGCTTGACTCAGCATTCAATTTTTCTTCTTCTTGAAGCAGTAATCCCGTTAATTCATCGGGAGAAACGTCCTCAACTCGGACATTGAGTGAGGTGCGAAAAGGTCCATATGAGGCATCAAGACCATTCACAATACAAGCAGTAATATCGTCATCACTAACGACATAACCACATTCAGCCAAGGAGTCTACAATGGACCGTTTTTGCTCGATGTAGTCCATCATAGAGAGCGATCCCTTGACAATGGATTGAAGCTGACCTTTGAGTTGCATAAGACGGGCTTTGGTCTGCGACTTGAACATGGCGGAGAGCATGGTCCAGAGACCGTGTGACGTCTTGGCACGAGCAACGTACGCAATGAGTTTTTCCGAAAGAGTGGAACGGATCCACACTAAGACATAGCAATCAGTCTTTCTCCATGAGACAAAGGCTTCAAGAACAGCCTTATCAACACCTGGTTTGGGCTCTTCAGCCGGTGGTTTGGTGACATAGGAGTCAACCTCGAAAGCTTCAAGAGTGGAGAAGATTATACTCCTCCAAGCAAAGTAATTGGTACGATCAAGTTTGATGGTAACTAGAGGGAACTGTAATTGACCAGTTTTTCCATTGTTGAGTAGGACGGTGTTTGAAGAAGAGGAATCAGACATGATGAATTGTGTTTTAGAGACGAAAGAGGAGGATCGGAAAAAAAAATCGTACCTAAGCTCTAGATACCATGATAAACTGATAAACTGTATTGATTAATTAACGTGTGGTACAACTGATTACATATATAGAGATGGGGCTAAGCCTTGCTCTCCAAGCTAGAGTTACACAACCGATATACACAAAATGATATAAGATAAGATTGTTTCCATAATCCTATCCTAACAAGATAACATACTGTGAGCGGGTAAAAAATAGCTACCATATTATTATTTTCGTTATCGCCATAAATGTATTTTCTTAAATATTACGTATATTATTTTATTTATTTTCCTATTATATTAAATATGGCGGTTAAGCAACTTAATGGAAGATTTTATCTTTCATTAAAGATAGAATTAAATTTGGAGAAAGGGTGGAATATTTCTTACTTGGGCTTTATGGCAGTTGGTCAGTCCTAGAAGGATAATATTTTCGGCCTTATAGATATAATTTTCGGCCCCCCTACCTCTCCCTCTTCCATTATAAATACACGTCTTCGCCGTGTAGGGAGAGCCACAGGTTGCATATTGATTGATAGACTGATACTCGCTCAGGCTATTGAACACATGTGCATATCGGCATATTCAGAAACCCTAGGCAGGCTAATATTCGCTTAACTCGACTGTTTAGGGGTTCATCGCTCACTTGTTGTACCTCGCCGCTCAAATCGACAATTGCTCTTCTGACTTAGGCATCGAAGGTGGATTAGGGGGTCCCCGTCCCCTGTGTCCATTGTTTTGCAGGTTTCTAGGTCAAGAGATCGAAGGCGGAGCGGAAGAGGGGGAGTTCTTAATTAGTGCATTGAAGACGAATTGAAGGTGGAGTTTTTGTGCACTAACAATTGGCGCCGTCTATGGGAACGAGGATTAAATCCATGAGTAATCGTTCCCAGAAGAGAAAGAATCGACTTTTCGAAGCCTTGGGGCGATCGCGCAGCCTCACGAGCGAACCGTGGCCGCGGAAAAGTGCACCGCGACCGCGGCCACCAAAACCGCGATCGCGGCCCACAGGCCGCGATCGCGGCCAACCGGAGTGCGCCTCCGGAAATTCGCGCACTCCTGATTTTCGACCGGAGTGCCCCTCCGGAAATATGTGACTCCGGAAATTCGTGTTTTTTGGGTTTTTTCTAGCCTAAGGGCGTCCCCAAAAATCAACAAAAGAGATCCGCTTTGGGATTTGTTTGAACCTTAAGCAAAAGCATAATCGAATCACCACAACCAGTGTCGATCGCAGTGCGTGCTGTGAAATCGACGACACTGGGGGCAGGGGGCAGCCTTGTCAGCCCCTTGTCGAATTCAATCCCGCCTAAGGTTGGTAGTCGACCACCAACTGACGGATTAGGCATCAGGGTGCGTGCCCGGAAGCCCAAAGTTGAAAACTTGATTGTGAATCAACGTTCAAACCACAATCAAAGTGAAGAAAACCTAACAAGGGAAAAGTTGGCAACTTTTTGGAGCGGACCCGGGACCCGTACAAGCGGCGACGATCGATATTCGCTCGATCGGACGCATGTAGGGACCGAAATCGACCGCCAAGAAGATCGCGATCGCGACCCGATACACCGCGATCGCGGCCCACGCCACCGCGACCGCGGTACCCTAATCCGCGGCCGCGGGTCCCCCGAAATCGAAGACATTCGAGAATCGACATGCCGGAATGGACAGGAGTAGGCTTGGAATTCAACAATAAATCTATTGCGGGGTAATCGTGACCTCTCCGCATAGGACCCGTACAATTTGCTTGGAATAGATTCGGGTCTTACTTGCCATAGGCTAAACGACCTCTCAAACGTAAAGCCGATCGTAAAAGCAAACAATGCGATCAATCCATGTAATTGTGAGGCTGGAATCGATCTCTGGCAACCAAGAAACAATCTTTCTTGGCCCTGAAGAAGTAACGAACTCGCCAAACCTAAATCGCCAGCGAGTTCTAGCGCCACCGCGATCGCAGCATCGTCAGCCACGCCCTCGTCAACCGCAACCGCGGTCCGTACAACCGCGAACGTGGCCCATGCAATAGCAATCGCCGTGTGGTTTTTTCGGAATCCGAAACCCTAAAAGCACTGAGGCAAAGTCCGATCTTCGCTCGGAAAATAATCAAGACTCATAGGGTGATCAAGCGAAACTCTGATATTCGCTCGGAGTATCAAACCCTAGAAAGTTCCAAATAAGACAACTTGCTCGAAGATGATCAAATCCGTGACCCGACCTCACCGTCAAAGCATGGCTGCTTTTCGTGCAAGCCAAGCGAGGTTCAGATGAAGCGACGGAACCAATGGTCATAGCGCTACACAGTTTGATGAAATTGATCATCATTGGGAAACAGCGATGTGCGTCGTTAAAACCGAGAGCAATCAAGATAGTGGGGCATCGGCCACCATCAAAGAATGAAAACAAGATTGCGCTTAATACGCACTCTAGCTTCCGCTTTAAGAGAGAGCCAGCGGATTCAAGACAAGCATAATCGAATGAAGTCTTGCTGCTATCAGGCCTTGGAAAAATCGCTAGGCAAAAGCGGTCTTTGTGAAGATCCAAGAGAAGCGCCTCATCGATGAATCAGCGATCGAAAGGACCAATCGACGGCTCGTTAGCATTATCGGATTTGCCGATAACCGCCATGGTCCCGAGCCAATAAATGCTGATAAGAAAATCGAAGCAATACAAGTCAGCTACGAAACAAGCGTTGTAATCGCGAAATCCATCGATCCGCGAAGACCGCGATCGCGGGTAGCGAGGCCGCGGTCGCGGCAAGGGATTCCGCGGTCGCGGCCCCATATTCCGCGACCGCAGACAACCCCTAGAAGCCAAAAGTCGCCTCAGTCAACGAGGCCGCAGGTGCGGGTTGCGAAACCGCGACCGCGGTTCACCCCGGTGAGCCTCGAATCGAGTTAAAATCCTTGAAATCGTACGACGCGTGTCGGAATCAAGGACTCAAGAATAAGTGTTGGGGCATTGTAAAACCGGAAGGTCAATACTGCTCGAATGTGATAGAAGAGTTCAAGTTGTTCTTGACAATGATCGAGCAATCGGAACGAGTCCATTGGTGCATTGGCAACGTTTGCCACTCGTGCAAGAATCGCTTAAGACCTCGATGTGCGTCGAGGTAATGGGATGTCCAACAAATTGGCTTCTAAGTCGAAGTTGTGAGCAAGAACGTGCTTGCAATTGTGACTGTGAACCGTGAAAGGATCTCACATGGCAAACACCCTTGATGTGTAACTTGGATGAGAACATTAGCCCTCGGATATCGCCGGGGCAAGGGATCGGAAGTTCTCTTGGGAAGCGTTCCCCCAAGCAAGGTTGAGCCTAGATTGTATGAGATCCGTGAAAACATGTATGAAGTGTATGTCGGAGATTGCATTTCGGCTCTCCAAGATCGTTTGCAAAAATATTGGTGGCCTTTTATGTGAAAAGTGCCTCGAGAAAACCAATAAAAGAATCGTCGCGCTCTTTCCGACCACATCATCTTCGTCGAGGATTATCAGGACATTGCCACTATATAGCGCAAGGACGGAGAGCATATAAGTAAAAAAGTCTCGACGGGGGAGACGTCCCCCGGACTTTGAATCTCGCTCGTTGGAAAAAACCGCGATCACGGAATCGCCGGCAGTCAGCCTCTTGTTGAAGGCTCCTTTTCTTAGATGTTAAGATAAGGCTAGAATTGTTAGAACAGACACCTTTTCGTTTTCTTTTGTTTTCTTAAAAAATCTGGCCAGACGCTTTTTGAACTTAAAACGTTCTGTTCTCCCTAGTCTGTTTTGTTTGTTCTAATGATTCTACCTTAGTACTTGGCAAATGACACGCTTAAGAGTAAGCAAGATTTCTATGATATTCGCTCATAGAAATAAAGTCTATGATATTCACTCATAGATGTGTAAACTATGATATTCGCTCATAGTTAAATTCATGATATTCGCTCATGGATGCCCATGATATTCGCTCATGGACAAAAATCGCACGCACGCACGCTCGCACGCACGCACGTTAGGGGAACCCAATCGACTAATCTGTGTGGCCACTTCGATTAGGAGAACTTTGTACCCTACCTCACTGTATATGAGAAAACGTATACAACGACGTAGGTGGGGCAATTGTGAGCGGGTAAAAAATAGCTACCATATAATTATTTTCGTTATTGCCATAAATGTATTTTCTTAAATATTACGTATATTATTTTATTTATTTTCCTATTATATTAAATATGACGGTTAAGCAACTTAATGGAAGATTTTATCTTTCATTAAAGATAGAATTAAATTTGGAGAAAGGGTGGAATATTTCTTATTTGGGCTTTAAGGCAGTTGGGCAGTCCTAGAAGGATAATATTTTCGGCCTTATAGATATAATTTTCGGCCCCCCTACCTCTCCCTCTTCCATTATAAATACACGTCTTCGCCGTGTAGGGAGAGCCACAGGTTGCATATTGATTGATAGACTGATACTCGCTCAGGCTATTGAACACATGTGCATATCGGCATATTCAGAAACCCTAGGCAGGCTAATATTCGCTTAACTCGACTATTTAGGGGTTCATCGCTCACTTGTTGTACCTCGCCGCTCAAATCGACAATTGCTCTTCTGAATTAAGCATCGGAGGTGGATTAGGGGGTCCCCGTCCCCTGTGTCCATTGTTTTGCAGGTTTCTAGGTCAAGAGATCGAAGGCGGAGCGGAAGAGGAGGAGTTCTTAATTAGTGCATTGAAGACGAATTGAAGGCGGAGTTTTTATGCACTAACACGTACAATCTTAACAAAGGATATAAGATAATATACTATCTTAACAAAGGATATACTAGGATCTTTGTAGGATCACGTTATTATTGCATAAACTCTCTTTTAAACAGATTCTCCTTCAATCTTCAGCTTTTCACCTTGAAACAACGTAGTTTCTAGCCCAAACATAATCTTATTTTCAAGAAAGGCATTTCATTTTTTATAAAATTATTAATGCGGAACTTATAAACCTTGATCCAAGAATATGGTTTACTCGATTACCACCTTCAACTTAGTAATATTGTAGTTTGAAGAGCATAGTTTGAAGAGCATGTTACACCTCTTAGTATACAATTGCTATGGAATACAAATCTTAACATCATTTAGTTCCTAAATACTATGTTATTAAATAATCACAATTATCCAACTAATTTGACATTATCGTGTTCATAGTGTTAATATATAAGTGTTGAGATCATATGAAAAGCTTGCTTAGGGTGTGTAATTGAGGAAAAAGATGTGTTGTTGAAAGGTAGATGGATTGACAAAATTATAAATGAAAAAAATTAATAAAAATTAATATTTTATATTTATTTAAAATTTATACGCTTTTTAGAACATCATATGTTTGAAGTGCATAAAGTGCGGTTTTTAATGAATAAAAAAAATAAATTAAAAAATAAAATTATTTACCATTTTGTCACTCCTTCCACTTTTTCTTTTTTAATCTCAACCCTTTGGGTGTTTCACTTGTGGGTAGAAATGACTTTTTGGGTGAAAAGTAATTTTTAGTGTCTTGAAAAACTTAAAAAGTAGAGAGAGTTGCACGTATTTCAAAAGTATTAAAAGTAGTTTTTAGGTAGAAATGACTTTTGGATAGAAAGTGAAACAAGGCCGTAATACTTTTGAACCTACTCAAACATATAATGGAAAAATGCCCCGTGAGAATGAGCGCCCACCTGCGAAATAGGAATGAATTTCTTCCGTTCCTAATTATTCACGTATTGTTTGAAACATCCGTTTATGGGGACGCGTGCATCCTGTGCATCGGTTTCGCCTTGGATGTGCATCAAAACTAACTATATGTTCATCAAAATTTGGTGTTTTTCCATCGAGTTTTTGATGCGCATTGTGCATTGATTTCAAACTTTTTTTAATTTTTTAACTTTATTTATGTGTATTAATACAATAGTTAGTTCTTTTTTGATGCACATGCAAAATAAAATGCACAATCTGGTTGTTTTGATGCATATATGATTATTTCTGATGCACATGCATAAATAAGACACACTTTTGTATATCGATTTCGAACTTTTTTGTTTTTTGATGCACATTTTTCCAATTGTGATGCACATTCATTCGAACACACATAAACAAGATACAATTTTTAGTTATTTTTAAGCACATAAGGTTCGTTTTGATGCACAAGCACATATCCACGCACAAAGTTTTGATGTGTATTCAACCAATTTGGATGCACATACAATCAATTTTGATCCATACACAAACAAGATATACTTTTTAGTTGTTTTGATGTACACGAATGATTTTGATGCACAAACATATATTTATGTACACAGTTTTGATGCACATTCGGATATTTTTTTATGAACATACAATTAGTTCTGATGCCCATACAATCAAATTTGATGCATACACAAACAAGATACATTTTTAGTTGTTTTGATGCACATACGAATGCTTTTGATGCTATAGGACAATTAATTTTGATGCACATACGACTAATTTTGATGCACAAACATATATTTATGCATACAATTTTGATGCACATTCGATCACTTTTATGCACATACAACTGGTTTTGATGTATAAAGAAACAATTTTGATTCACACACAAACAAGATACACTTTTTAGTTGTTTTCATGCACATACAAATGCTTTTGGTGCACAATGGCAATTAGTTCTTTTTTTGGTCAAAATGGCAATTAGTTTTGATGTACATATGACTAATTTTGATACACAAACATATATTTATGCACACATTATCAATGCACATTCGGCCAATTTTTATGCATATAAAACCAATTTTAATGCACAAAGAAACAATTTTCATGCACAAAAACCTAGTTTTGATGCACATTCCGCACACACGTACCCTTGTATTTGTTTTTCGGAAAAATGCGAATAACTCTCCAAAAATCCGTTTGTACTATTTTTTCCCTTTTTTAAGTGAAACGATCAACGCCCTTGATTTCTTTTCATTCAATGATTAATGTTTATTCGTGTTTCCTACCCGGACGCGCATTCGCACCCGAACCGTATCCATATATAATTGTGAGATACTGAGATATATTTTGTGAAGAGTGATTTATAACCTCGTCTATTAATATTTATAGACAAATATCGCTTATAATCTTGTTTTCCTATTTAGGTAGAAAGAGTGGTTACAACAACATGAAATCCCATAGAGTTGACAAACGAGTTGCACAAGGTTGAAAAAGGTAAGAGGCCGGTCTGGATCGGAATAACATATGTGGCATATGTTGATAGTAATAAACTTGTTAGAAAGCTTAGAGAAGTTATGCATCATGAATTGGGTACGTTAGAGGATATGTTGTGGCACTAGTGTAATTAGAGGGGAAAGGTAAGGGCTAGTAGAAGAGGAGTAGGTAGGAAACGTGAAAAGTGTACTTGATATGAGGAAGCTAACAACATTAAGATGAAGACAATGTCAACCAATTAAGGACTTGTGGGCCCACAGGAGGAATCTCAATAACAAACCTTTCTTACAAAGCTCTCTCCGGCCTCTAGAGTTTTTTTCCTTGTCTGATTTCTTTTCAGCCCTATCTATCTCCTCTTGAGTTTTGTTTTTTGCAGAAGATAGAATGAAGCCGGAAAACGGAGAAAGAAAAGTGGATGGAGAGTTGTGCCTCACAGCTGCCCCATCAAATTATGCAGCAAATGATGATGATCCTGGATTAGCCTATCTTCTTGAGGGCGGATTCATATTCCCTCAAAACAAAAAGCCACCGGGTTATTCAGAAGGAGCGGTACTTGATAAGTCGACGTGGTTGGATAGTTGCAACATAAACCTTGTCAACCTTGTGAGCATGCCCAGTTGCTCGCCATCGGCGGTCTTCTTGAACAATTCAGCAGCAGCTGGGTTCGAGCCCTTGCAGCAGCCGCCTCTCTACGGCGGTCGACAGCCCAACAACTTTGTGACTGAGCGTCAGCGCCGCCAGACTTTCAACGACAAGTTCCAACACCTCAGGAGTTTATTGCCCAACCCCAACAAGGTACGTACGTGTACGACTGTACGTGTATGTAGATGAGTATTTAATTAGTATTTAATATTATTAATTGGCGCGCAGAATGACAGAGCATCCATCGTCGGGGATGCAATCGACTACATAAAGGAGCTAGTAAGGACAGTGAAGGAGCTCAATCTTCTGGTTGACAAGAAGAGATGCATGAGGCAGGGGCTCAAGCGCCACAAGCCGACCACAACCACAGCAGCGGAAGAAGACAACGGCACCTGCTGCATCACGGAGATCAAGTCCGAGCAGGTGGACCAGTCGACGTCTCTGAGAAGCTCATGGCTCCAGAGGAAGTGCAAGGACACTGACATCGATGTGCGCATCGTAGACGACGAGGTCACCATCAAGCTTGTGCAGAGGAAGAAGATCATCAACTTGCTGCTTTTCGTTTCCAGGACTCTCGACCAGCTTCGCCTCCAGCTCCACCATGTCACTGGGGGCCATGTTGGTGATTACTACAGCTTCCTCTTCAACACCAAGGTACCTACCAACCTAATTAAACGTGGCTTAATTATTTCTTTTCTATCATCAATTCGATCGATTACATATAATATATGTATGGATGATCTTGCAGATCTCTGAGGGCTCATCCGTGTATGCTGGTGCAATTGCCAACAAACTAATTGAGGTTGTGGACAGACAATATGCTGCGCTTCAATGAATTGAACAACCAAGCTGGTGATTACTACTGTCATCATGAACTATATTGAACTCATCTCTTAATTAAGCTTCTATAGTTGTATTTAGAAGTCCGTTATATATGTAAAACGAGTTTCTTTTGGGCGTGGAAATTTTAACAACCCAATAGAGACAAGTGCTGTCTCCGGTACTATCTAGTGTCGATGCTGCTTTGCATGTTATATACTACTTCCTCTGTCCCTTAAAATTTATCCAAAAGTACCAAAATCTCATTTTTTTAAAAATCATCACACTACTCACTACTCCCTCTGTGATGATTTTTAAAAAATGAGATTTTTAGTACATTAAGGTGGTACATCAAATACGTCTTTCGTATAGCTTCCCTTTGGTTGGTAGGTCATTTTTAGTTATTTTCCATACGAAGTTTTTCAGTTTAGGACATATCAAGATTTCAAATTTTAATTATCCAAAATCAACAATTCAAATTTTAATCAGGCAATATAAATGGAACATACCCCCTTTGATTTTTCATGGACCATCATTCGCCATTCCCCCCTAAGATTTGGAAACAATTATACCTCGTAACAAAATGGTATCAAAGTTTACGGATTTATGGAGCCAGTTTACCAAAGTTTTTGTTCTGGGTTCATAAAGTGGGCAATAGAACTTAACATGAAATCGAAATTATGAATAGGAGAGTTGCAATCAAAAGCCATCGCCTACAACTTCATTTGGCCAAAGCCTCCTTTGAAAGAGCCATAGAGAGGCTGGGCTCTTCGGAAGGCAAAGATATCATCAATGAGAACCGAGTGGGACCCATCCAGGCCACTCTTATCAGCTTCACAGTAGGATGAATGTAAGGACCCATAAACCCACACACTCAGCGTCTTCTTCTGTCGGGCCCCAACTTTGATATACTTGTCAAAAAGGTCTATCAAATCTTGTTTTGTTACCTTTTTCAACGCAGCAACCTGCCATGACATAAATAGCAACATCTGGTTATTTACAGCAAATAAATTTATCCCTTCTAGGGCAGAGATATATGTACCTCGGCTTCTTTTCTATCAAATTTCAAGGTTCCATCCACAATCTCTTGCCAGAAGAATCTACATTCTTCTCTCAAATTCTTATGCTTCTCCAGCTTCATATCAATCAGCGAATTCACATTGCTCTACAGCACAAAAAAAAACAAGAGGAATGAATGACTGGAACATCAATGATGCAAAATTCATTTTCATGCACCATGTGTAACATGTCAATATTCCTTTCTTCAATAACACATGTAAATGGCAATGGCAGTCCATATAAAGGGCCAAGAAGATCCAAGATATAGATTGATTGGGTTTAGGGATACGTTTAGAGTTTCTATCAATCATCTGTAATGTGCTTTCAGTTTCCCTGTACTGCTCTGAAAAACAGAGGATATGAAGCAAAAACCAATTTCAGGTGATATGCCGTTAGCTTACCTTAAATTCATCTTCACTCATGTCATGAATTTTAGACTCGTACATCTTTAGAAAAGCTTCAACTCTTTGGTCAATTTGCCCTGGACCCTGTCAAGTCCAACAGCAAGTCCTAGTTATGATTCTGTACACACAGCCTCCATTCAGTCACAGGTTGTAAAACAGTGGAACACTCTACTTACCTTCACAGTTGATTGGATTATGAATTGTACCCCACGGATGCCAGCATAATTCCTGCAAGAGGCCCATTGTTATAAGACCAATATAGCAGATGACATGTCATTCAATAATCTTCAAGTCACCTCTTTATCAGAGTCGTTATGTATCCTAGTTGCTCAACTGATCGCAGCTGATGAAATGTTGCTTGCTTTGCTAAGACTGCAAAAAGCTCAAGCTTCACATTTTCCAGGAAATTGTCTCTGTGAACCTATGTTCATGAAACCCAAATTTCATGTCAGTACATTCTCAAAAGGTTAAGAAAAACATGCTAGCAATGAATTGCACTTTCTCTAGTTACATATACTGAGGATAGGAAAACTAAGATAATGCAATTAAACCCCCTAAAATATAGAAGAGGAGATTGGCTTCGAAATCTACTTTTAACAGTCTAACAGAAGAATTTTAAGTAAACATTGAAAACTGTCTAGCTGGTCTGCTACTGGAACGTGCAGGTCGTGGTTGGGTTATTTACCTTTAATCATGTGTCAAGGTGTCCCTTTTTATTTACTTTCACCCCTTTAGTATAGAAGAAGAACTTGTTTAAATGAAACACAACGTTGACTGGTTTTTTTAAGCAATTACATCAGATATATGACTAATAAAATCATTAAAAATATAGGAAACAATATAAAATGAGCAAGGATTATATTTATAACAATCCAACAATGTAACAACATGATTATAACCAATAATACACACATACAGATCCATAGATAGTCCAGAAAATCATAAAAATGATTGCAAATATAATTAAGTACTAGAATCTTCATGTCCTCGTAGCATTTGGTTCTTGGATGGGATCAAAATCCTTTGGGTTTACGTTATATGTGCAAGGCCTAGGGGTTTTGGGTTAGGTAATCTGAATAGTAGTGTCTACACATCATTCTTAAAATTACCTGAATATAATGAACAAGAGCAGAATTTTCATCATTGGGATTCAATCCATTTGCAGAATAGAAGTGACTTTTTCCCTTTTCAAGCTTGACAACTCTATTCGTAAGATGCTGGGAAGGAAAGAGAGGTTGACAAATAGGATGGGTTCCCTTGTATAACACATTTTCGATCTGATCAATCATTGACTCTGCCTCACTGGTCTCAACATTACCTGAGATAAAATTAAAATGAGAATAAGACAGAAGGATTAAGACCCATGTCTGAAGAGGAATAGGTGATAGATTGAGAAAGAACCAGCTATATAACACTCCAGAAAGGCCCTCGAGAGCATCAAGGGGACAAATTTAGAAAGGTCATCAACGTCCAGATGGGGCAGAACTTCAAGTTGCTCCATCCAAGGCCAAGTTCTATCTTCCACGATCAGTGAGCAGTAGTACATAGCTTGCTCGTATGGCTGTTGAAATTTGCAATTCTCGTACTCCTTTGTTATAGCTTCCTAAAAGTAGAAGACACTGGTTAAAACTTCTTGCTCTTTTCTTATTTTTGTTTCTCAATATCATCTGCAGTCTTCCGAAAATCACAATGATCACCAGAATAAAACCAAGATAAATGCAACTGGAAAGAAAGAAGCTCCTTCATTTACTCGAAACGAGTTGAAGATTACAAGGTTAGAATGTATACTGTAAGAAGATTCATAAATTATGTATAAAATTTGGAAAAAAAAGTAATAAAACTAAATAATTTTTATATATTACAAGAACATCATCATCATCATTGACCCAGTGAGGCTCCGCTACAGCAGAATCTGGGGGGTCAAGATAGGGCTACCCCTGCCCAAGGGAAAGGGGGTACGCCCGGATAGACCCAATAAAAACTGAAATTCAACTATGTGACAATAATAACTGAATTTAGTTAGAATGCACCAAATTGATATAGGGACTAAATCCATCTCAAAGGCAGTGTATGAAAGCCAATGAGCATGAGGATGCGCCCAACAATCAATTAATTTAAAATGACCATCACATAAGATTCTAATGAAACAGACAGATAATTAGAACACTGGAAATTAAATAGGTAATACCCGCACAACAGTATTTAGTGACTGAGAGGAAACAAATGTACTCATATTCTTTGCTAAAATTTGTGAAAATAGGTTATTTACCTTTATAATGGAGAACCTGTCTGGTTTCACAGTAAATTTAGCGATTTTCTCAATCACTGTTTCTAGCAGAACTTTTAACTTGTCATTATAACCAAATAATGTCACCTGTGAGTACATAATAATTAGCATAATGGCAAATTAACTTCAGTAAGAAAGCAATGGAAAATCTATTTTTTCTAGTAAGCTACTAGAAAAACAGCAGACAGAATAGTGCAGCCTCCCTAGAACAAGTAAATAAGAATCTATAAAGGTTGATATCGATAAATACCAAGACAGTTAAAAGCTGGAGATATATTTTAAGAAAATATGAAAACTAATTCACCTCAAAACCAGTGTCTGCATGGGTAACTGCGTAAAAAAGACCAGCAACCTGTGCATAGTAAGCTGAAAAAACAATATTAAAGAGAGAGCTAGTTTCAGTTCTTCTACATGAAGCGTCAAAAAGTTCATGAAAGGACATCAATATCAAAGAAAGTAAAACAAGAAGCCTCATACATGACCTGTGTTAAACTTCAAACATATAGTTCACTCTGTTTTGGTGATACAGATTGATGGGGAATAAGAGCACAAAAAGAAAAGGGTAGAAGAAGAAAAATAAATACAAAAATATTAAGAGATGATTCTCTCCTTGTCTGTAAAAAGGAACGCATTAACCTCCTTTGTTGTAAGAATATACAAGCAAGAGAGAAGTGAATGTTATTCTCTTTCTGGTACTTCTCTTTCCTCCACATATTGAATTAAGATAACACCCAAGCCAAAGGCAAAATACTTATATTAATAGAAATAAGACATTATAGCATACCATATTCATTCAAATAATCCATCAACAGTCTAGTGAAGATGTCAGTTAAAACTTCTGACTCTGGAGAGCTGCTAGTGCATGGGCAGTTGAAATTAACTTTCACGTAAGCCTTGGGGGTGAAGAACACCATATCAGGCTTGTACCACAGCCTTGAATATGGTGACTTCCTTAGTAAAGTGGGATATGTAACCTATTTTTGCAATTAACAACACAAATTAATAGTCTTTCAGGTAATGCCAAAATACAAAGAACACCACAAGTACATCCTTTCCAAAAATTTTATACCTCCTTGTTTAACTGCTTAATTGAGAGATCAGTTGGAATGAACACATTGTCTGAAGGTAAATGCAAATTCTCATCTGGAACAGAATTCATCCATTCCTGCGTAATAATATAAACAACAATCAATTACCACCTTATGAGTAGTGCTAACATTGTAAACTTAGCACAATTGATGCCACTAATCATAGAAGAGGGCAAAAACCTGAATCGCTGAGCTCGGTACATGCTCAATTGCATATGCAGTTCCGTACCATGGCTCGACCAAGTTAGTTTTTCCTTCAAAGTTCTTGGATTCCCAAAATATCCTGCACAGCTAAGGCTT
Organism: Fallopia convolvulus; assembly: GCA_964016875.1. NCBI lineage: Eukaryota > Viridiplantae > Streptophyta > Magnoliopsida > Caryophyllales > Polygonaceae > Fallopia > Fallopia convolvulus. The sequence continues at coordinate 35,033,998 of OZ024718.1, read as the reverse complement.
TCTATGAGAAACTAAACCAAACTTGATTCTATTAGGTTCATCAAGGCAACAACAGTGGGACATGTAATAGAGATAAATATATAGTACTACGTCATGTTTTCATCATGTAATATTTTCTGACCCTTCAAATTGCAAGGCATGGCAATCCATGTTCCTGGACCATGGCTTCAGATCAAATCGATCCATATTGTATGTACAACATGAACACCACAATTGACAGACCATTTACCAGAAATAAATAAAGTGGTTTCTCATGTATATATACAAACTACTCTCTTGAAAACTACAGCAACAATAAAGTAAGGCAGAAATAGATAACAAATATTTACTTTATTGTGGAGGAAGGGGCTGTAATAAGTTTCATTTACTGCAAGGTATAACCTCGATTCCTCAGTACATCAAAGATCATACCTGACAGTGTTTGGAGAGAGTTCTTCAAGTATCTTTTGAATGATGGAAGGGTTGAATGTCGAAGGCAAAGATGATCTGGACAACCAATCTTTTGGTGGAAATAACTGAAAAACATAAATATAAGCAATCCTTCAGAGGCCATTGAATTAGTGGCATCCTAGTATTATATTTTATTATTGTTTTTGATAAAAACTAATGTTATATTAAGAAAAGGCATCCACAACTGCTCCAGTAGGAGATGCCAGGAGTGTAAATTTTCATTACAAGTTCAGCACTCTTTGATCAGGCATTGTGAAGTGAGCTCTATAGATCAAGAGCTAGCAGATGGTCAAAACACAAGGGTAAAGTTTGAAGCTCTTGCACACACATGGATAAACCAAGCAGAGAGTCCAGCAGAGTAAGGGTGTAGTGTCAAAAAAGTTTGGACTCCATATTAAAGGTGGAGGGAGAATAGGAGGGAAAATTCAGCCACAAATCCGAAAGAGTCAGAATGTGCAAGCCAATACAAAGTCCAACCATAGCTGGACCAAGGATCTGAATAACGGACCATCCATTGGGCTCTCAAAGTCATCCATGATATTCAAATGTTGGCTCCATTTAGCTGGTTCTAGACATGAGCTTTCATTTATAAACTTATGTAGATCAAAGAGATTTTTAAGATTGATTGATTAGATATGTAATATTTGTATGTTTCTGTTTGCACTGGGCTAGATTAGAATAATGCCAACCCCAAACCCTTAATTGTTCTCATGATCTCTAGATCTCTTAATCTTCTTTGGTTTTAGTCTTGTCGTGTGATGTTATTCACATGGTGCTCGGACCTAAAAAGAGCTGATATTTGTGCTTCAACGTTCCACCCAAGTGTGTTGTGATGTAGATAGGTTCCCTTTGTGATGCTCAGCTGGTTGTCTCATGGATCTCACAAGATGTATGTACTTACATATGAATGGCTTTCTTGTAGGCAATAAGTAAACTTGCAAATTCTCACCGTTCCAAAGTGCGAAAGATCGGCCCCCATTGGTTATCACAGTCATTAGAGTATAAACGCCTTGAGGTATAGCTCTGACTCTCTCAATGTTTTTAGGATTATGTCTTGAACTACTGCTTCACTAATGACTACCTAATAGATAATGAAGATAGAAAGAAAAATATGTTGCTTCATTTGAATAGTTACCTCTCTTAAATATTTTGATAAACCATTTACTTGATTTATTGCTCCCTTAATCAAACCTTACAGTTTTGGAAAAATACCCAGGCAGGATCCTACAGCATACTTAAGAAGTCAGCTAAGCAAATATGGTTGTGATCTTACCATTTCAATCAGTGAAGCCCTGTGTTTTCACTCAAGACACTAAGGGAAAAAAAAATATCCAGACTCCAAATATAATGTTTTAGATAATGGTTCTCTAAACTTGTATTCAAGGTTGAGGCAGAACTTACCTGCATATTCGATGAAATATTAACAACATAATCAATTGGAGGAATTTTGTCCTGATAATGGAATGCAGTTTCACAAACCGCTGCAAGCTGCATCACAAAAAATAAATGAATGAAGATCTTACATATTGTCACAAAATTGCTAAGCTGAACAAAAATCCATAACCCCTGAAACAGATCGATGTCTGGATTTTTCTACCAGTAACACATTAAGGATTCATTTCGAAAAACGTTTTTTGGGTATGCATAACATACCTCTTTAAATATCCATTCATGCACACCAGACTGCTGCAATAGAGATATAAATTTGAAAAGCAGTCCAACAACATCTTGCATGTGCTCTGCAAGAAACAGGGAAACCAGGTTCAAGGAATCGCAACTTAATTATTAAGTAATGATGACAGCTAGATCAAGTTGCAATTTGCAAATACTCTTTTATTATGTTCTTGAATTTGTAAAGTATGGGGTGCATCCTCATGCTCATTGGCTTTTATACAATGCCTTGTATAAAAGCTGCAAGGCATTGCAGCTATAATGATGCTCATTGGCTTTTATACAATGCTCATTGGCTTTTATTATGTTCTTGAACCTGGGCGCATCCACCATATGATATTTCTTAATTATTAAGTAATGATGACATCCTCATGCTATGATTTCTACTCCATAGTGTCTGTGGCAGGATTGCAGCTATAATCATTATTCTGCACCAACCTCATTTATTATTGAGTTTTGGCCTGTGGGTGAATGGCATTAAAAGTGGAAAAAGTAAACATGATAGGCTAATTGCGTGAAATTGTGGAGTCATATAACATTACCCTATTGTTGGGGCACATCCTCATGCTCATTGGCTTTTATACACTGCCTTTGAGATAGATTTAGTCCCTATATCAATTTTGGTGCATTCTAACTAAATTCAGTTATTATTGTCACATAGCTGAATTTCAGTTTTTCTTGGGTCTATCGGGCGTACCCCCTTTCCCTTGGGCAGGGTTACCCCCATCTTGACCCCCCAGATTCCGCTGTAACGGAGCCTCACTGGGTCAATGATGATGATTACATTTAAAAAGTGAAGCCCTCATATATACGTAGTGACCAAAAGTTTCCATGGATATAATTGTTACCATGTCCTGAATCGGTCAGTTCAATCACTACTTTGAAGAAAGAGAAGTCAATACTCCACTCAGCTTCACCTGCAGACAAGCTTGTTGCCCACCCTGCCATTATACAATCGACTTGATATGAAATTGTGTAGAAGTAAGGATACATATATAATAGAACATGTATTTGTAGTAAAAAAAAATCAGAAGAATATAAAACATAAAAAACTACATGATATCGTGATAATCAAATGGAAAAGGGTAGACCCATTCATTAATATATTATATATGAGTAGAGTATTTCAACAACAAAGCACGTAAAGAATTTGAAAGATCATCGATAAGAAATATCATATGGTGGGTTTAATGTTTTTTTGAATTTCAGTAAAAAAAAGAGAGGGGGGGGGGGGGGGGGCCCATGGAACGTGACAAGCCCACCTAACATTTTCAAGACGTAAAACAGAGATCCTTCTGCTTCATGGCCAATTAGGTGACCAAGATACCTGCATGGTCCATCCTTGTAGTAATAAATGCTGGGAGTTATCGGCCATGCAACTGTCAATTTGTGACCTTGTTTAACAGGAACAGTTTTGACAAGGATCTGCAATAAATGTAGTAAGAATGACAAAACACTACATATCTATAACTTTGATTAGAACATATTTTAAAACATTGTGAAACATTTATCAGGACAGAACTCCCAACATCATTTTATGGGATTCAGCCGTACGGAAATGGAACAATGGTCAGTGTTGCAAAAACCTGAAGATGCTCCAATGAACAAGGTTGGCCAGTAAAACAAAGTGGGCTTCTATCTTTATTTTGGATGTCTTGAAATTTCTCCTGTGTCAGTTGCCCAATCTTATCAATGGTATCTGTCATTATACATAAAAGAATAGAATATTGATCACATACAATAACTATCTTCCCTTAAACCTAAAAAATAACAGTAAGATTAGTGATAGACCTTTGGCATAAACTACAAGATGCATTCTGTTAGCTGAATAATATTCATTGTAGAATTTAAGTAACTCTTCTCTTGTATCGATCCCCTTCTCTTTTGGTCGAACCTCCAAAGTCTCCCAGCTTCCTGGTATTAGAACATATAAAAACTTTTAGTATGACAGAACATTCAGGAAAACATCTAAATATTGATCCCATCTACTTGATTGAAACTTATAAATTATCACACAAATTTTTAGCACATAACTTTTCAATTTATAACGGGGCGCATCCTCATGCTCATTGGCTTTTATACAGTGCATTTGAGATGGATTTAGCCCTTATATCAATTTTGGTGCATTCTAACTAAATTCAGTTATTATTGTCATATAGCTGAATTTCAGTTTTCCTTGGGTCTATCGGGCGCATCCTCCATGTCCGGTTATGGGTGCCCCCATTTTGACCCCCCAGATTCCGCTTGAGCACGACTATACTAGGTGATGATGATGAACTTTTCAATTTAGAGAAAATAGAATATTATATAACTAAAGTAATCAATTAGTCTTATACATAATTTAACTTATATTTCACCAAGAAAATACTCCTAATTTCTTAAAGTATATAACATAATCACGAAAAAGCTCTGAGAACTATCACATCTTTTTTTCAAAGAACAATCATATCTATTGGCACATTATGAAAAGTAATATTCATGCTAAGAACAACATTTGATTCCACAGAAATTTTAGTCATTACATATACCTGTGCTGAACTTGTGAAATGGATGACTTCCAGAACTCAAATGTTTGTGAAGCTGCATATAGTTGCAAATTTAAACAATTGTTAACATTAAAGCCCTGGTTTCATCCTAAAGGGCACAACCTGAATTTGTATCAAAAGAAAGCACAAGAAGAACTTGGAAAAGCCACTCCATTAGTCAATTTTAAGTGTAGTTGAATACATAACATTCTCCACGGAAGTAGGTATACCTTGAAAGCTATACCAAGGAAAGTATTTTCCCTTGAATATCATTATCCAAAAAGAAAATATCTAATCATGTTCGACAAAAAATTGGAAAGATTTATAACATTATCTGACAAACTGTTTTCAATCCAACCAAAATTAGCATGGTCCAGGTAATCACATATTTTCCGTTACCATTTAAAAATAAATAAAAGCAATATGAATATAGAACACCAAGCCCTTGCCAAATGAAGCAGATGCACAATCCATCATGAACTACACCTGCATCATTCGCCAACCATCAGACAGCAAATTCTTTTGATGTTCTGCATATGAAAAAGATACAATCAGCAACAACTCAGAAACTGTTCACATACTAAAGCTCCATAGAGAACATTAAATCATATACCAGAATCCACAGCTTTAATTTCCCTTGTGGTAGCATCAGGTGACATAAGTGGTTTTATGAAAAATTGTGCAAATCTGGAACAAAATTGGAGCTAAGATATAGCCTTTAAAATCACTTAATAGAATAGATAACTGTTACAAAGGGAGAATACAACATACCGATCTAATGCCTCCTCAAAAGAATCAGTGTTTACATCAAAGTAATAGTTAGTCTTCTCAGATGACGTAAAAGCATTAGTCTTACCCCCATGCTGTGCATCAGAAAGAGGTTGCAAATTCGTAAGTATAGTTAAAGTAGAAGACCATGTAGTTTCACTTAAGCAGAATGGAAGAAAAGATATAAAGTGCTAAATCCAGCTTTACAACCGAAAGGCACCTCAGCTATGAACTTGGAGTAACTGTCCTCCAATGGATACTTTTCACTTGCATAAAACAGCATGTGCTCTGTAAAACACAGAAAATAATGTACCAGGAGGCGATCATGTGTCAGATGTAAAGGCAAATGGTGAAAAAATAATCCACTAGCGAGAGCAAGAAGAATTTTCATTTTAAATATGGAATTCAAGTCAGGACTTGCCACCAAACAGCATGCTAATTATCTACAATAAATATTTACGTCTTAATGCAAAGACAGAGCATTTAAAGTAGATAGTTGTAGAAATGGATAAATGCAACATATGACTGGTGTCTAATGCTGCATCAGGAGCTAAAATTAGTGAGCTCAGGCAAACGATTCAGGATCCATATTATAACTCCAACCCCAATATGACAAAAAAATCAATCGGAAATCAAAATTGGACATAATGCCTACGCTTCATTTTTCCGCATTTCGTTACCTTATTCGAAAGATCTTTTGCCAAATTAAATATGAGAAACAAAGAAATTCTAAAGAGAATCACCGAGAAAATGAGCGAGTCCTTCCAAGCCGTCAGGATCGCTGAACGAACCAACATCAACGCACATCGAAGCCGCACACTATTGATCAAATTAACAAACAATCGAAAATCAACAAAGAATGCCTATTCAATCAAGAATAAAAACGTTCGAAGAGAGAAATCCGAACCTTATCAGTATCAGGATCGCTGATAAGAAGAACTTCGAGACTATTGGAGAGTGCGATCCTCTTGTACTCCCTCTTGTCATTGCGAGGCTTCAATATGTCGCAAATCTCATCCGTTTCAACTGCCATTTCAAATTCAATTATGTGAGATTGGGAGAGAAGGAAACCCTCTTCTTGAAGATGGGCGAAGCAGCGACCCTGCGCGTTTTATTTCTGCAAGTCCGGGCTACGTTGCTAGTGCTTTTTGAAAGAAAACAAAATAAACTAAGCCAAAAATTTTGAAAGTAAAAAAACGATTACTTGACCAAGACTTCTATAATATAGTTTGCATTTTTTTTAACGAGGGACCACCTTTGGTGGTAAACCCCGGGTCCGTGAACAATCCGGCAAAGCGTACGAATCAGGTAAATCAGCTTACACTGACTAGCTCGATCTAGTGGTAGGAGTAATGGTGAGACTTGGTGCACCTTTGGTGGTAAATTCCGGGTCTGTGAACTAGCCGGCAAAGCGCACGAACCAGGTAAACCGGCCTACACTGACCGGCTCGACCTAGTCGTAGGAGTAATGGTGAGACTTGGTTTTTCACCCAAGTGTAGGGGCGGAGGCAAGGATCAAACTTGGGACCTCCCAACATCCCTCCATGTCTCTTACCACTAGGCCACCCCATGTGGGGCATAATATAGTTTGCATTAGATCAATAAAAAAAGCACTTTTTTCTAACAAAAAAAACACTTTTTAGTAAAAAAAATATTACTTTTTTACATTACAATAGGTAAAAATAATTCATCTTCACATATGCAATGCCTTTGAGAGGTTATAGGCTTATAGGCTATTATTCTCTTGACATGTTTAGAGGATGTGGGTGCCCCATCTTGACACCCCAAGCCGATAATGATGATGATGATATTTTGAGACAAAATAATATTTTTTTACTAAAAAAGCATTTTCACCAAGTTAACAAGACATCGATCGGCCTAAAACATCTAAGATCATCATCGTGATCTTATACACCTTTCAAACATTGACAAACTGATACGAAACCTTATAGATCTCGTATCGGATTCAATAGACAAAGTAGCCGGGTGAAGGGAAGAAGGGCCAAAGTCGGGGATAAAGATTGACTCAGACGACAGACGATGGAGACGAGATAGCAGAGAAGGAGGCTAGGGTTTGGATAATTAATTTCTCATTCATTCATTAAAAACATAACAATAAGAGAGTATTTATAATAACTCCCGCATCTAGCTAAATCGAAAAATACAACGCTGAAATGATATCTTACTAAAATATAAAACTAAATCCTAAATAAAAGGAAATAACAATATTCTTAAATATAGATAATTAACCTAATATCATCTAATATAGCGTATCAATTACTCCCCCGGTGAGAATCGACTCGTCCTCGAGGCGGAAATCAGGAGGAGAAGTCGGAATCAATGTCTTTCCTCGATCATACGGCATAAGATGTGGCACTCCTGGTTGAAGACGAAACTTGTAATGTAAAGCGCGCAATGTGGTAGGGATGCCAAAGGAACCCAACCCAAAGTTGACCTCGATAACGTCGATGTATTTCACATCAATTGGAGTGTCGGGCACAACTGCGATTGAAGTTTCAGTCTCCTGTCGTTCCAAATTGACGCCAATAATTTTAGCAAATAAATCTGCAGGCGTCGGACAAGGGAAGACGAAGGCCAGGGGAAGCCGCGGCCACGGGCACGGAGCCGCGGGCGCGGGGCACGCTGGCTGCGGGTGTCGGGACCTTGACGGCGGGCGCGGGGCTAGGGTTGCGCTCCACCTCGCTCGCATCTTCGTGAGGACTGCCGAGGAGATGACAAAGCCAATCCAATCGTTGATCCATAGCGTCGAATGTCAACGACATGGTTTGAAGAATGGCTCGGATATCTAGGTTTTCAGAATTATTGCCGGTAACGGTAGACATGGTGATTGTAGAGTTCGGGGAATGAAAGCACCAATTGATACGAAACCTTATAGATCTCGTATCGGATTCAATAGACAAAGTAGTCGGGTGAAGGGAAGAAGGGCCAAGGTCGGGGATAAAAATTGACTCAGACGACAGACGATGGAGACGAGATAGCGGAGAAGGAGACTAGGGTTTGGATAATTAATTTCTCATTCATTCATTAAAAACATAACAATAAGAGAGTATTTATAATAACTCCCGCATCTAGCTAAATCGAAAAAGATAACGCTGAAATGATATCTTACTAAAATATAAAACTAAATCCTAAATAAAAGGAAATAACAATATTCTTAAATATAGATAATTAACCTAATATCATCTAATATAGCGTATCACAAACGCATGCAGGATAAAACTAAAAGGGGCACAAATGTTTGAGTAAAGCTATGGATGGTAATAGAGAGGGAATTCTTTGATCCTAGTGAGGAAACCCATCATGGAGTGGGGTTTCCTTCTCTCCCATCATGGAGTGGGGATGAGAATGTAAATAGGGATGGGGAATGAGATGGGGCGAAAAAAAATAAATCATCACATGGGGATGAGGACATTGTTGGGGATACTAGTCCCACCCTGCCCTGAAGGGTAATCCCACTGGCCATCGGGATTCTCGATAGGGAATATTAATGTGTAATTTTTAACATTATTTGTATGATTTTTAACAAGATTAAAGTTTTTAACTTTATTGTACTATTTTACTTGTTTATCATTATATTTTACGAATTAAGCTTGATATTTTTGCTAGTTTTAAGTTGAATATATTTTAGATACACAAATTTTATCCTTTAGCAAGAATGTGTGTAGAAAGGAAAGTGGAGATCCACATATCCTTGGGATACATAAGGTGCATAAACACGAAGATATCTTGGGGTGCCCACTATGATTGGAAGATAAAAAAGATTATCTTGGTCAACAGAAGGAGAGAGTTCTTGGTAGATTGGGTGTTGGAAAGAAAGGACGTTATATAGGGCTGAGAAGGAAGTGTTGATAATTAAGGTTGTTGCGCAGGCGATTCCCACTCATACCATGACTTAATTGCTTTATTCTTCCCCAAGGTCTTTGTAAGGAGATTGATCAAATGTTGTGTAAATTCCTATGGAGTGATGGGGAGCATGAATCGTAAGACCCATTGGCTTAGTTGAAAACGAGTGTGTCTCCCTAAGGACAAAGGCGGAGTTAGTTTTTACGACTTGGAATGTTTTAATCTTGATTTATTAGCCGAATAAGGTTGGTGAATTCTTCAAAACTCGTCATCCCTTTTAGCACGTATGCTTAAAGCAAAATATTTCCCTAATTGTTGCTTCTTAGAGGCGACGTTAGGGCATAATCCGAGTTACTCTTAGAGGAGCATTTTAAGAGGGAGGGAGTTGTTGCATGGGAAGTTGTTATGGAGCATTGGTAATGGTAGTTCGGTGAATGTGTAGATGAAAAATGGATCCCTCGTCCGACTAGTTTTAAGGTTATCTCTAAGCCAAATGGTGAAGTTGAAAATTTGAGGGTCCTTGATCTCATCGACTGGTCAACCGACGGATGAAGGGAAGGGTTTGTCAGAGAGCGTTTTCTTCCATGTGATGCAGATGTGATCTTAAATCCGAAGTTTGTGGATCAAGCTTTTGCGGGTGAGTGGGTTTGGTTTCATTCTAAGTGTAATAACCCAAAAAATTTTAAACTTTTAATAAAATGAGTTAAAAAGTTTTATTTTACTTTTAAAACTATGTTACAAAAAATTATTTTCTAAAATAAAGTTGTGTAAAATGTATTGAGAAACAAAACTTTTTAAATGAATTATATGATCTAAAAGAATAATTTATTTTGAATGTAGATCTCGTTTGTATTTGGTGCAAGATTTTCGAAACTAAATTCTGGATTTTTTCTTAACGGATTTTGAATCCATAAAATCTGGGATTTTACCCAATTCATATGAATTGCTCAAGCTTGGAGGTTGAGATTCATTTTCGATTTGATTTTATTTCGATCACTTTGAATCAAATCAAAAGACAATTTGTTGCTATCCTCAATCATAATTGATTGTAGATTGACATTGGCATTTAAATAGCCTTGAAATCGACCTCAAAGCCACATATTCAATTCTTTCTCCTCGATTTCGACTTACACCTTTGTTTTTTAGTCGCTTTTATCATGGGCTCATTCGCCTCTTTTTATTTTGATTTTGCCAAAACCAAGCCCATATTCAGATTCCTCTTCCTCAAAATAGTGGAATTAGACTCTTGTATCCTCGAAATCCATGCATAAATAGTCTCGAAATTATCCCCAAAACGAAACCCAAACAATTGCTCTATTTAACGACCTACTTTTGTTTTTGCTCTTTCTCTTTCCACACAACTAAAATTTTCGTACTTTATATTTTTGGAAAACCCTCGACCTTACGGATCCAATGCCACTAGTCTCACATAAAACAGTTTCCATTCGATCCCAAACAAAGGGATCGAATCCGACTAACCTGAGTAGCAAAGCACAAAGCATGACCTGCTAAGTATTTTGGAGTTTTCTCCCTAGACCATCAATATTTTTTGATGCCGTCAGCGCCATTAGTTTTGTCTCGAAGTTATGGTTCCAACTCCATTGGCCCCACTCCGTTTTGTGGTATGTAGCATCCTTAGCGGGCCAAAAACTGATGAGTGGTATGTAGTCCATGAACAGTAATGTGAACCAAGGTTGAAGATGATCACTTCGTCCCATTTTCGTCCCGTTCGGTTTTCAATCCAAGGTTATACGATCTCGACTATAACCTTTCTAGATTCCAAGACCGTCAATAAGGAAAGTTCTCATACTTGCTCGGCTAAATCAATTGTTTGCTTGGTTGTCGAGTCTAAATAAACCTTGTTTGCATATCCGATTGTTACATTTAATCTATAGAAGAATTCGTGCATAATTATATTACATGTATAATTAAATAATTATTTAGATTTAAACTAGGGTACATACACATACAATTACAATTCATATTCATATTACATGAGTAGGTTATGTTATTAGACCACCTGATTATATTGCATGATATTAATATGCTTAACAACCTAATTGTGTTAAGAACCTACATTCGATTAACTAAGTCTCTTTCCAATCTAAACTCATACTTAGGCTTGTCAAATGCGCTTGTAAAAATGGCAAGGAGGGGCTTGGTGTCGTCCATTGTGACTATCCTCTCCTTTCTTGGAGCTCCGAGTATGATATGGTTGGTCGAGACCTAATTAGTCGAATAGACTTTTCATAAATAAAGTTATGTTATAGTAATAACAATGTTCAATAATTATATGTTGCACTAGATGTTATACCTTAGAGTTGTGTGTGAACGTATATGAATTGCTTGTGACATGTGTGTGATATTATAAAAAACAATTAATAAGTAAGTAGTATAGGATATGAGCATTTACGAGCATCGTGATCATAAATATTTCTCTATAACTACATTAAGTAAAAGTTACAATGAAGTGTAATCATATGATATAAGTGTACGCGATACATTAAATTGAATCTCTCGAGTAATATTATTAGATCATAATCCATGACTCATCTCCCATCGTAAGGGAGGAGTCGTTCAGCACCTAGCTAGTGTCATGGGGTTCGTGACGTGTGGTACCTCCTCGTTAAAGTTAATTAACTCGCAAGTCCGAGATCAAGTAAAAGTTACAATGAAGTGTAATCATATAAGTGTACGCTCATTAAATTGAATCTGTCGAATAAAGCACCCATCATTGGTCATTATTCGAGTCTCTAGTTATTATGAGAATTGATGTAATGTGTGTTCGTTTATGTGATGTTTTGTAGGAAAGATTCGACGTAAGGTAAAGTGAATTAGAAATTTTAAAATGCACATTTATGATAATAATAATCTTGATTTAATTATATACTTTGACCTAATAAAAATTGGTGTCGATTTAGTTAACCCTATTGAGGGCTAACCACTTGTAGTACTAGGTATTAGCAAGCAACTAGTGTCAATCCGAGAGCACTCAATGTGATGGTGCATTGATTCCATGATACTACAAGTAAAGGTTTCAAAAAGTAATTGGTTGATTTATCATTAAAGGCCTTTAATAGAGTTCTAGTAAATCTTCCATTGTATTTTGTGATATTGTTATTAATTCATTTTAGATGATTGTTATTCATAAAATAAAGGTTGAACACAAGTTGAGTTTACTTCAAAGTCTTTCGCTACAGTTATTTATATCCTTTAATACACATTTTTTTACAAAATTTTAACTGATGCAAAGCCTTGGGTGACATGGGATAGCAAAATCTGAGGTCACTAGCGTGTGACATTCTCAAGATAATTTGGGAGTGTTACACTAAAGATGGCTTTTTCACGGTTAGGTCTGCATATCATGCTAGACTGCATATTATTCTTGAAAGCAAGGGGTGTAGGTCGGCTTCGAATGATTCAAAGGTCAAGAAAGTTTGGAAAAGCCTATAGAAAATCGAGACCTTTCCACGAGTGTGTTCATTCATGTGGAAAGCATGTAGAGAGGTGTTTCCAACGAAGTTGAATCTTTGTAGGAGGAATTTTACGACTGATAGGTTCTGCTTGTTTTGTGGAAGAGAGGAATCGTGTTTTCATGCCCAGTTTGTAAGTAGTGCCTAGTGATCTCAAGGAGGGGCTTTGGCTAGTCGTCCTGCTTGGCATTCCTTCAATTTATTTTTGAAAAAGGTAATAAAAGAATGGTGGAGGAATGGGCAGTGATAAGCTCGGGAATTAGATGGCTAGGAATAGACGAATTTTTTAGGTGTGTTCTCAAGAATTGAAGATTGTTGGGAGTGTCAGGGTTATGTAGGATGAGTTCATTTCCATGTTTGGTCGGATGGAGACTCGAGTGAATGTGGCGATGCAACAAAGGTGGTTAAAATTGGGGTCAGGGTTACTAAAGGTTAATTGTGATGCAGCTATGAAAAGCAATGACAACTATGGGATTGGGTTTATGGTTAGAGATGAGGCTGGTGATGTTTTTTTGCTTAGATCTAGAAGTATTTAGTGGGATTCTGATGCGAAGTTTGTTGAAGAGGTGGCACTTTTTTATGTGATGCAGTGTTGCTTACAACAAGGAATGATGTAAATTATTATGGAGTCTAACTGCTTGTCCATTATCTATAAGTTTCAATCGAGAAAAGAGTGGAAGGGCCCGATGGGGGTTTTGTTGCATAAAATTTGACAGGGTTGGGGAGAGTTTGTTGTGTGTTCATGGTCCCATATGAGAAGAAACTTCAACTGAGTGGCTCATTGCTTGGTCGTTGTTCAACCTTCTTTTGCTTTTGTTTATTTTGATGTTAGTTCTTGTCCTGTGCATCTTTGTAGGATTTTGTCTAATAATTTAAGCTAATGGATTGGTGTCGTTTTCCTAAAAAAAGTGAGGACAAGTCATATGGTGACGAGGACAAATAGTGTACATTAGATCTATCACTTGGTAAGCTAACTTTGGATGGTCAAGAGTAATTTTCAGAATTTTTTTATTTTCCAAATTATTTTTCTTTTAAAAAAACACTATAATTCTTGAATATCCTAGCTCATTTTTATTACTAAAAATCCATTTTTATATAATATGACTTCATTTTTATATTTTATGAATTTATTTTTCTGTATTGTATGGATTCATTTTTCATGTGATATGAGTTCATTTTTAGGCTGAAAACATATACAACCCCATGTACTTGTGTAAATTGGTCATATAGACACCTCACCTTTGATTTAGACCTATTGAGCACTTAAACTTAATAATTTAGACCTATTAAACACCTGGTCACTGACAACCTCGTTGAGTGTGAAACACGCGCGCTGACATATCCCAATATTTTTTCCAGTTGTGTACCACATGTGCAAATTTTGCCACATAAGAAAGATTAAAAGGATTATTCCAAAATTTTACTCCACGTGGACACCACATTGATACCACATAGACTCCACCATAAACAACACTTAAAAAACTTGTTTAAAATTAAAAGGATTATTCCAAAAAATATACAATTCTTAAATATTCTCCACCACATAATCTTTATACTGCAGCACACCCTCCCCAAACGTCGCCGTCGACGTTTATCGAGCCACCAACGATTGTAGATGATTAAAAACAAATTATAGATGATTAAGCCTTACAGTCATAATTTCCAATTTATTCGATTGTAGATGATTAAGCCTTAGCATTATAATAAATTTTGGAACCACATCTCTCAAAATTAGGGATCACTTTCAAATATAAAATTGGGGCTTTCATTCAATTCAAATCAAATTGAAAATTATCACCCCAGGCATGTAGATCTGAGGGCTCATGGCGAGATCTATGATGCTCGATACTCGGTTCTAGGTGCTAAACCGTCGGAAGAGAGAGGCGGGAAGAGGGGCCCATGACTCACCTAATGAAAGTAGATTTGAGGGCTCATGGCGGGATTTGTGGTTCTCGGTGTTGGACTGTCGGAAAAGAGAGGCTGGAAGCGGGCTCGTGGCTCACCCCTACTGTGCAGACGTCTGTTACAACAACAATGCTCTCACATGGAGGTGGTAATAGATCCGCCCTCATCTCCCACCTCTGACGCCTCAAAATTCGTGCATGGTAGTGGATCCGCCAGAGTTTGCCCTTGCCGCTGCAGATCTGTTTCGCTCTCCACATTCAAGAAGAAAGAGGAAGGAAGATAGGAGAAAGATAAAGAAAAAAAGAAAAAAGGAAAAAGAAAAGAAAAGGAGGTGGAAATGTGGAATCAACATTCTCTCAATCGCCTAAGAGAAGGTGAAATGCACGCAATAAGCCACGTCAGTATTTAGGTGTTTAATAGAACCCAATTGTTAAGTTTAAGTGTTCAATAGGTCCAAAGTGAATGTGGTGTGTCTATATGACCAATTTGCACAAGTACATGGGCCTGTATATGTTTTGAGCCTTCATTTTTATATTGTTCAATTTGGAAAAAAACAAAGAAAACAAATAATTTTTTTAAAATTAATTATTAAAGATCTTTATAATTTAAAAAAAAAGAATATTATAACTCTTGAATATATAGTAGTTTATTTTTTATATACTAATAGTTTAATTTTATATAGTATGTGTTCATTTTTCTATATGTTATGAGTTCATTTTTCTATATTGTGTGAGTTTATTGTTTATGTTAAATGAGTTTTTTTTAGTTATGAGTTCTTTATTTATCTTCCATGCACTCATTTTTATATAGTTTGATTTTCGTACAAATAAAAAATTAAATTAAATTAAATTTTAATTTATTTTACAAATTTCTAATATTTTAAAAGAAAATTATAATGCTAGAATATAGTAGTTCAAAGTTTATTTGCAAAGAATTCATTACTATAAATACTAACCTAAATGTTTATTTTATACATGTTAATAGAAGTCATGCCGGTACTACGTACAAGATATTTTTTAACATAATTTTATACATGTTATAGAAGTCATTGACAAATATGATAATTTTTTGGTAGAAAAAAAAAGGAATAAAAAAATGAGGTATCTACTCAAATATTAAATTCTTAAATAATTAAGGATAAAATTCTTAATATATAAACAAGACAAAAAAATCATAAAATTATTATTGATTAAGATGAAGTATCTATCTATCTATACAACATATAAAGTTGTCCCTCAATGGACAAATAAATGCTCAATTTTTTAGTTAATTAATTATATTTTTGTTTTTACAACTATAAAATTTTCCCTCTCAAGACCAATAAATGTTCTATTTTTTAAATGCAAACTAATTATCCTACTAATATATCCTATCATATTCTCCCTATTCAATCCATTTAAAAGAGGGAGGTTAAAAGATTAATTATCATACAAATATATCCTATCACATTCTCCATATTCAATCCATTTAAAAGAGGGAGGTTAAAAGTAATAAGAGCATTAATGGGTTTGGCCTTTCCGACTTCTATGATCAACATTTTTTATTTCAAGATCAATCTTTTAGCCTTTCAAATTCCTCCATCAATGTTGTCATCATACTCCCTTCAGCTTCCTTCCTTAATGTTGTAACAATGTAATAAACACTTACCCATTCCCCTTTCCAAAAGCTACCAGCCTCTGCACTGTATAAATAGTCATAGCCTCAAAGCATTTACCTTTCATCCAGCCAGTTATCGATTGCCTTTCAAATTCCGCTTGCAAACCCATTTCAAGATACGATATAGGTTGCCTCTTCTTCCCGTTTTGGTTTCATACTACAATCCTGCAAATATTAGGAACAAGCATTACCTTTTTGTTTTATATTTTGTAGGGAAAATGGTTGCAAATCCATCCATAGAGACCCAAAAGTTGTCACCCTTGGCTAACAAAACACAAGAACAACCTAGAATTTGCACACTTGATGAACTGCCTGATGGTGTTCATCATGAACTTGAAGTGATGGTATGTAGAAAGTGGGATGCAACTAATGCATATGAGAAATATCTAAGTACGGAATTCCTGAGTTCTGACAGTAAGGTAAAACATGACACATTTGGAGACCCAATTTGTAAAAAACTTTCCTCTTAACATAGTTTTATTCATTTATGATTATAGGGGAATCTTATGCAATGCACTACGTGGAGAAATATTACTCATTGTTTTATTGGACGACTTAATACATATAATTTGCATTTCTATTCTAATTTAAATAACATACGCAATTATCTATGTCCAATTATAAAATTAATAACTATAGATCGTCCAACAGACGGGCCAAACCATCTAGTTTAGTTCCAAAAAGACACTTTTAAGTCGTTATTAATGTTATAGGCATTATACGTATATGAACTTAAGTCGTTAATAATTATAAAAGCTGAGTTTTTCATCCATTAATTATGTGAACTTTTTCCCAATAGATCAATCACCCTTATATTAGATGGATAGGTAGATTTAAAACCATTCATGATATATTTTTGATAATTTCACAATTACTGTTGGGGCATTATTTTTAAGTTATTAATACGTTTATGGAATATAAAATGTTCAATTGTTTTATTGGTAGTAGGATGTTTCAATTAGTTTAATGATATTAATTAATGATTTGCAGTTTTATGAGTATTATTTTTTTAAATAATATAGGTATTATAAAATATTACTATTGATTTATTAATAATATATGATGTTATAATTAATGTAATAATGTAATAATTAATTTATTATTTTATAGGTATTGATTGTGAAAAAGTAATTATATGGGCATTTTAGTTTTTCAATCATTAATTATTCGAGTGTTGTAAAATATTATATTTGCTTTATAGAAGTTCATTGTTTTTTTTGGTAGAAGGAGGGGCAACACTCTCCGTCCCCTCAAGGGGGCGTTTTATTAATAAAACAAAAGGGCTAAGTAGTTAGCAAGTGAGGATTGCCCGACCCCTAACATCATCAAGAAGCGATAAGAAATCCCCTCAAGCGAGGCAAGCAAAACATGACAATCTAACGAAAAAGAAAAAGCATAAGACTTCCGACCAAAGGTCGCCAAGAGCACAATCCACATACTTCCTCTTTAAAATTTCAGCCCAAAGGTCACCTTCGCTCATAGGAAATTGCCATCCCAATTTAGCAATTAGAGCAATTAGTATCACGCATCGACCAAATACCGAGACAACCCTGATCTCTTGGCAAAGTAACTTCTGACCAAGCAACTTTATTCATCCGTCTTTGCTCCCTTGAGCTGCCCCAAATGAAGACCTTGTTGATTTTATCAATCTTATTACACACGCTCATCGGAAGGAGAGCATTAGACATAGAATAAACGGGCAAAGACGTCAACATGGACTTAACCAAAGTGACTCTCCCCACAAAGCTCAAAGACTTCGATTTCCACCCGGCCAACCGAACATTAAATCTGTCTAAAAAGCTCCCAAACGTGTCCTTATTAATACGTTTGTGAAGAATAGGCATTCCAAGATAATGTCCTAAGTCACCAGTCGCCTCCATGCCACTATCCTCTTTGAAATTCCGGGACACGGCGCTGCTCACATTAGTCGAGAGACATATTTTTGATTTATGTATGCTGATTTTCTGGCTTGAAATAGCACAAAAGACCTCCAAAATTCTCTTGATAACCCGAAATTGCGCAATTGAGGTTTCCGCAAAAAGCGTAATGTCGTCCGCGAAGAAAATATGGGAAAGCGACGAGCCTTGTCTAGTGATCTTGATAGGTTTCCATTCCCCTTGTTCACAGCGTATAAGATGATGTGGCTTAAGTGCTCCACACAAAGCAAGAAGAGATAAGGGGATATCGGGTCGCCCAACCTCACCCTCGGGAAGCCGTGCATTGGCAAGTGGCCTCCCCATTAATAAGGACATGCAATCTAGGAGACGAAATACAAGACATGATCCAATCAATTAGACGATTAGGAAACCTGACACATCTTAAAGAATCCTCAATGAAGTTCCACCTTAATCTGTAATAAGCTTTCTCGAGGCCCAACTTCAATATCACCCACCCCTTACGACCTCTGTTTCTTCTCATAGAATGCACCAACTCTTAGGCAATGACCACGTTATCGAAAATCATATGGCTCGGAAGGAAACTCCCTTGTGTAGGACCAATGATCTTAGAGATAACGGGTTGAAGCCTAGTTGTCAAAATCTTCGTAATGGTCTTATATAAGACGTTACAAAGACTAATATGCCTAAATTGATTAATCATCTCGAGTTTGGTAACTTTAACAAGAAGGACGATGAGTGTATCACTAACCCCATCCTGAAGTATCCCGGATCTGAAAAAATCTTTGACAAACGAGTTGACCGACCCTCCAACAGTACCCCGACATTTTTGGAAGAAACCGGGCTGAAAACCCTCATTGCCAGGGGACTTAAAGGCTCCCATACATTTTATAGCACTCCACACTTCAACATCAGTAACCAACCTGCACAAAAGATCCATCTCTTCGTTATCCAACCTCAATAAGTCGTAGTTAAGAGCAGAAAAAATCAAGTTACAAGGAGAATCAACTGTGTATAAATCATTAATATTTAGGTACATATCTACCGAATATTAGTTATATAAATGTGATTATCATTAATTACATAGGTGTTAAAAAATGTTTTCCATACATAAAGTTGGCAAAAAAAGATGAAGAAATCAACATATAATATTTAGGTACATATCTACCTAATATATTATAAAATTAAAATTACTTCTTTATAGAAATTTGCACCACATATCATAATCTGAATAAACTAGTAGAATTATTTTTCAATAAATATCATAATAATTTATATTATTTTTGCTATACTTCAAATTTTTATATTAATATTTTTATATTTATAAATCCTTAAATATATACTCAGTGGCGGAACTACATGGGCTCCAGAGGTGGCCCTGGCACCCCCAATCCAATTTTTTTTAGTATATGTTTTCCTTTCGTTGAGAGCTTCGATTTGATATATTATATGCTCATATTCGATATCCGAGCAAAAAGCTATGAAAGTTTAAAGATTAGATGTATGTAAAGTACTTTTACCTGTCATTTACATAGTCATAATACTTTTATGTTTTGTTAAATTTCATATCTTTATCATTGAACCCGAAACCTTCAAAAAAATAGGTTATATTAGTTAAAATATTTGAGTATCATATAATAAAGTATGAATGCATATTTTAAGTAGTTATTCAAGTATCTTCGGGCAACTAGGTGATAAGATAGGATGTAATCCCATGAGGTCTATGCTTCGGCTCCCACAAGCAATCTCCTTGATTTAAAAAGTGGTTATTCTAGTTGCATTATAATCTTGAGGTTTTTTTTAATGCTTTTCAGTATTTCGTATTTTTTTTTAAATTTTTTTTAGCTACATCTAATTAATTCCCCCTAAATAAATTCCTGGTTCCGCCATATACTAGATAGATTTTATAATATAGATACATTATCCTAGATTTTATAATATATACTAAATATATATTATGAAATAAAAATATTAATATAATAAATTATTTGTAGAATACATGATAGTTTATGAATTATTGATACGTAATCAAAGTCATACTTACATTTATACACATTTTTAAAAGATTAATTAATTGATCGATGTTTCTAAATGTAAAAGCTAGGCCTAGGAGGATTGAAATTTTTTCAGGATAAGTTTCTATACTTTATAAAATAGATAATATATCCATATAATTTCCTATTTATATTTGTTGATTTATTTTCTATATTAATTTTATTCATATTAACGATACTTGGACTCTAAGTCTACGTGCAATTTAGGTTATTTTTTAATTAGATTTTTTAAAGGTATGGATTATGAGGTCCTCTTTACGGGGGACGACCTAAAACATCCTTTCAGATGAGAATCTGAGGTTCTGAATGATTCTGTAAATGCTTATTAGAGATAATGTGGCCCAGCTTTGCAATTTTATCAACCGCTGAATTACATTCCATAAACACATGAGACAATTGGACAATTTCGAACTCTTGAAGCGAAACCAAGATATTCGAAGTCAACATTTCAATTTCCAAGGACACTTCCCAGAACCCTTGATTGTGTTTATGATTGTAAGGTTGTCACCCTTAATCTCTAATTTCCATAGACCCAACTGTCGTTCTTTTTGGATTCTGTCCTGGGGCGTGAGTGTCTCAATTTGTAATACTGTGTTATTCTTATAGTTGTTGGCTCCCACACAAATAATTTGTGCATTTTGGTCGTGAATAAAAAATCTGGTTATTGTTGTTGATTCCGTCGTAAATTTAGATCCATCAAAGTATGATTTATATAATCAATGTGTTGGTTTTTGCCATTTCTCTGTCTAGCACTTCTTTGACTTTTGGCTCGTATTTGATTCGTCTCTTCTTCCTCGTTCTCGTTCCATCGCTTGGTTTTCTCCCATGTCATCAATTGATGTTTAATGTAATATTTGAGGTCTAAGATATAATCATTCAGACTTTGGTGAGACTAATTTGTTCCTTTGGTGCCAAATGCTCCACCAAATTACCACGAATTTTGTAAAATTTCGAGTTTCAAGATTATTTTTCAATTCATTGATAATTTCTGATGGCATTTTATTCTTACAGTTATAATTTCTTGGTATACTTTCTATTTTTGAATTAAAATTCCTTTTTATTCCATGGGTGTGTGTACAATCAACAAAAAGGTGGCCCAAATCTTTGTATGTACAATGACACATGAGGCATCCGGGAGTGTTGGTACTTGTCTCTCTCGTAATCGTGCCTTAGTGGGATTTTTAATATGAATTTTGATTAGAAATGATAGTTAAGTCATATGATATTTTTTGGGTCCAATTAGAAAATCAAATTTAGCTTTTTTATAAATTTAATTTTTAAATTTAACAAAGTATATTTAATACAATTCAATACAATTTGATAGTAAAAATAACTTACATTTTCACAAACATGTTAATTAAATCACAGATATAAGAAATCATCACTCATTAGCCATACTCAAACCACCAACTTTTTGTAAGTTATAAAAATCAATATTTTACAATCAAATTGGTATGCAATGCATTTTAATCAATTTAATAAGGGTTATTTGTATATAAATCATTTTTATTATATATATTTGGTCATTGTTAATGTCGCACTTGAGATTTGATATCACATATAATATTTTTATTTGATTATAAAAAAATAAACAACCTCGTACATGATACAAGAAATAAATTAGTTTATATTCAAAATAGTGCTTATTAAATTGACTTAAAAACAAATTCAAAAGGATCCAAAATATTGTATGACTATTGTAAGGGTTTCTTGACAAACAAATAAATTTATAAATCAAGACCCCGTTGAGTATATCAGAGTCAGGTTCGTCCACGGGAGAGAGTCAATATCAAGTTTCGTTTACTTAGGGCACAAGTAATAGCAAAAGGTTGGATTTTTATTAATGGGAAAGAAAATTCTAAGGTTTAGGTATCACCACAACAACAATCATGTATGCCAAAACCAATGAAACACAAAGATAATGCTTTTATCACATAAAGTCGTCAACTTTGCAAGCAAATCAACCAACTTTCGTTAAATCAATAAGCTTGTCTATCTATTTATTTGCTTCAACTAGGATTGATTAACTTTCGCTTCAAAACCGTAATTGACTATTCCGATTCAAAGTTTTCGCTTTCGCTTCAACTATGAATGAGAAATTCCTTATCCACTTTCGTTTCAAGGATTTAAGAACAAGAGAATAGATTTATGGATAAAAACAATTAAATCATGATCAAAAAGCAAGCACACGCAACCATTGTTGGGTTAACCCCAACCTTAAAAAGAAGAAGACTACTCACAATTCATCATGCAAAACAATTCAATTCAATTAAAATTAAACTCACAATCGAATCTGAAACACAATCGTTCTTCAAACTTAAATCGTTCTTCCTCTCTTCTCTCTAACGTGCTTCTCCTAACTTGAATGATAAAAAACATGTGCTTCCAAACAAGGCTAAGAGAAGGGTTTTTATACTAAAACTGAAGCTACTCCTAAGGAAATAAATCTATCAAGATAAATCCTCAAAGAAAACTATCTAAACGGGATAAAAATACATTAATTGTGCCGACTGGGATCGATCCCTACCGACACGGGATGCCTCGGTACCGACCCCATCAAGTTCAGTAGGGTTTTGTTTTATTTCCTCGATTTCTTCTTTTCTGACTGCCTCGGTACCGACCCTAGGCACCTCGGTACCGACCCCCACTGCATCGTTATCCTAACTCGTAACTGAGAGCATGCCTTGGTAGGGGGTCGTTACACTTCACTTTGGCCTCGATTCTTCCTCTTTAGGCTCGGTAACGAGTCTATGAACTTCATACTTGGTTCGATCTTGGCTCTTTTCCTCTATTCCTTGCTCTTTATTTCATCTTCATCCTTGACATGTTTTTCCTCGGCTTTGCTCTTCTCCTTAAAGCGCTCCAAAACAGCTCAAAAGACCTACAAAACACCACCAAAACTTATGTAGACTCCATATCTTAAGTAAATACGAAAACCTACACAAACGAGACAAAAAAACACAAAACCAAAGAAAACGACTCAAACACACCCTAAAACACAACTAAAAAGGCGGACATCAAAATACCCCATACTTAGACTTGCTTGTCCTCAAGCAATAACAAAACATCACTCAATACCTATACGCGTCCTTCAAGTTTCAGCCCTTGTCAAAAAGCAATATCATAAGCACAAGTAGAAGAGCAATCTCAAGCAAAAGCAACCAAATCCAACCTCACAAGGGTATATGTGTTTCTCTCAACTCTCAAGTATTTAGGCTTAGAATAACAACTCTCAACTCATTCCTATATGCAAAAATCAACATAGACATTGTTACTTATATCAACAAACTCTCCACCGGAGATGTCAAAACATATGAAAATCATCAAGAGAACATATGCTCAATGGAAGACTTCATAGAAGACTCCATTCGGTCGGGTTGTAATGGGGCTTGGTATAAACAATAACGCATGGAATTATTTAGGCTATGTGGTGCTAAAATCCGGGAATCAAGACTCCTAAACTTACAACACAACTTTCACCCAAACTTTTTCAAAAACAACCAAACTCACTAAACATGACGAACACTTTGAATTCTTTTAACCCCCATGATATCCCAACTAATCTCTCTTAATAAAAATAACAAGGTAGATTTGGCTCATGCACACTTTATTCACTACTCTTCCTCTTTTTTCATTGCTTTTTTCGATTTTTTTTTTCTTTTTTTTTTTCACTACACTTGGTGCATTTATAAGGAGCCAAAAATCCTTTTACATATATGAACTGCGAGATAAATAAATATCTAACCCATATTACCCCCACACTTGAACCAAACAACAACTCACTCAACAATAATCAAAATAACCAACACTAAATCCTAATTTCCGGATAGGATCAGGCTAATATCGGCTAGGGAATGATTTTTTTGGAGCTACAAATAAAAGGCTTCAGGCTCAATTTGGCTTTAAACAAGGATAATAATAAGGGTAGGTAAAAAGAGAGAGATAAAAATTGGGTCAAAGAATATAAGTTCTCTATCATATGATATCACATGCAATGAACTAATATCTCATAAAGGCTTCAAGAAATAGATAACCATATCAATGTCAAGAGATAATATGCATAAGGAGAGTAAATCACACAAGAAAAGAAGAGAGATTTTTTATGTTCTCCCTATAGGGCCAAAAACAACTCATTAGGTAGTAATTTTTGTTGGATTTAGTCACTTCTACCTAAGATCATATGTGCTCAATTTTATCACAAGCTAATTTCTACATCAAAAAGAACTTTTAAAGTAGACTTAGGCTAAACTATCCACACATGCCATAGGAATTACATGATCAAGTAAGTCAAAGTAACAAAATAGGACATCTAAGTGGAGTACAATCCATCCAAAAACAACAAACTCAAAAAAAGACACAAAAAAGAAAACAAAAAAACAAAAAAAAGCAAAAAAACAAAAAAACAAAAACACAAAAAAACAAAAAAAAAACAAAAAAACAAAAAAACAAAAAAACAAAAAAACAAAAAAACAAAAAAACAAAAAAACAAAAAAACAAAAAAACAAAAAAACAAAAAAACAAAAAAACAAAAAAACAAAAAAACAAAAAAACAAAAAAACAAAAAAACAAAAAAACAAAAAAACAAAAAAACAAAAAAACAAAAAAAACAAAAAAAAACAGAGTTTCCTTTTCCCCTACCCATACTTAAACAGAACAGTGTCCTCACTGTAAAAGACATAAAAAGATAAAGAGGGAAAGGAAAAAGGGAACTCACAAAACAAAATTTGAAGCTGTCGAAGAAGATAAGTGATCACTAAGTGCGCTGATTTTTTCGTTTTTCCTGTAGGGGTCGTTATCGAACCTGACTACTTGTACACCGATTTTTCTTTGTTGTTGCATTCGGTACCGAGTGTCCTCAATCAGTTTCTTCTTCTTTTTAGCACGTCTTCCTCAACCTTTAGTACCTGAGTCACTCATAAAAAGTAAAAACATCTTCCCGACTATACTAACTAACCTAAAAAACAAGTAAAAAAAACTAACAAAAGAAACTAACAAACTAAAAGCGGGTTGTCTCTCGTAAGCGCTAAGTTTAACGTCTCTAGCTAGACAAGTACTCACCTTGGTTCGACAAGGGCGACTTTTCTCCAGCCTCGTCGAGATTATGAGAAACCCCATACTTAGTCGAAAGAGCTTCAAAGCTCCTATCCATAAGATGTGGTCCTCTATCGTCCATAAGTACGCATGGAGCTCCTACAATAGGGTTAGTAAAATCCGCCAACCAAGGGGGCTTCGACCCTTTCATAGCATGTATAGTGGGGTGGGATGTAGAAGAAGGATGAAAGAAGGGGTCATTACCAAAATTTATCAAATCAGAGCAAGCAAACTCACCGAGGCGTCCTAGAGAGAGGGTCGTTACCGAAGTGGTGTGGGTTGTTACCGACCCCACTGGGTCAGGAGAAACCTTGATAACGTGCACGTCGAAGTCGGTAACGGACTTGTGATCATCTTTCTTCCTCAGATAAGGGGTCGTTAACGACACTAGGGGGTCGGTAGACACCTTAGTGACGTTCTCTAGAACCTCGTTCAACATGAGGTGCTCTTTTGGATGGGAGTCATTGACCGACTCAGCATTGCCGGGCTCCGTCTGAGTATGGAGCATTTTGATCTCTGCAGCAACGGTCTCACTAATGGAAGAATTGAAGCGAAATTCAACCACCTCATCCCCAATATCAAAAGTTAGGAGTCCCCTCCTAATATCAATTTTTGCTCCAACGGTGGCTAAGAATGGCCTCCAAAGAATGATAGGAACCACTGGGTCTTCTGGCATCTCCATAATAATGAAGTCGTTGGGTACGAAGAACTTGCCCACTTGTATAGGACAATAATCAACTACTCCAGTTGATTTCACACATGATCCGTTTGCCATGTAAAGATTCATGTTCACAGGTTCCAACGGTCCCATATTGGTCTTGGACCAAATGGATAGTTACAGAAGACTTGCGCTGGCACCTAGATCACACAAAGCTTTGAAACGGTAAGCGCCAATACCGATAGTGATAGAAAACTTACCTGGATCGCCTAGCTTCTCAGAGAGCTCCAAAGATCGGACCTCATCAGTTAGCTCTGACATTGATCTCTTCCTAGACAAGATCTCCTTCAAAAATTTAGTATAAGCAGGCATTTCGCTTAGGGCATCAGCGAAAGGAATAGTAATATTTAAGCCCTGGAGTACCTTAACAAAACGCCTAAACTTGCCCTCAGTGGAGTCTTTGGCTTTTTTAGAAGGGAAAGGAAGAGTCTTTGCCAGGCTCGGAGCCAAAATAGGCCCGAGTCGTGGCTCAATCGATTCGACAAGAGGGTCAATCGGAGCAGAAGAGGGGTCGGTATCGACCCTAGGGGGGTCGGTAGGGACCTCGTAACTGAGAATGGGGTCGGTAGAGAGGACTTACCTGGCCTGGGGGTCGTTAACGACCCTGGAAGGGTCGTTACCGATTTCAACTAGGCTGTCTTCTTCACCTCCATGCTCTGATTCATTGGTTTCAGCTCGATCTGGCAGCTGTTTTCCGCTCCTTAGGTGTATGGTTGCAATTTGGCCCCTAGGGTTTTCCTCGGGACGGCGCGGTAATTTCCCTTGAGGTCTTGGAATCTGTGCAACAAGGTTGCCAAGTTGGGAATTGACATTTTTCCTCCATGTTTCAAGCTCACCCAACTGTGCTTGAACACCTTTCATCTAGTTGTTGAGATCAGCACGAACTCCATTAATCCCTTCATGGAGGCCTTGGACCCAAGATGGGGGCTCTTGATAGCCCGAAGGTCTGTAAGGAGGAACCTTTTGATCTTGCTGAGGAGGTTGGCTTCCTTTGGGCGTGTGCATAATTGCCCCAGGTGGGCTGATTGTTATTCCTCCCTGCATAAGAATTATTGCCTTGGTTCCTATAGGGACCTCTCATATAATTAGCTTCTTCATATGCCTCAGCAGCACGAACATGTTGCAAGTTAGTGCAGGCAGAAGTAGGATGGGCTTGAGACCCACATTCTTGACAAGGATGAGATGATTTAAAGAAACTTACCTGCTTTTTCAGCCGATTGATCTCATCTTGCATGAATTGGAATTTGACATCCAGGTCCACCTCAGTCATTTGTGGCTCATAAAGTGATAGCATGCATTGTGGTGTTAGTTTTAGGGAATATTTATGTTTAAATCTTAAGTAGCTGCATGTGTTTTGCTTAGTTTTCGTAGTTTTTGCATTTCGGTGTCTACTCTTGTACTTTCGTGTTTTTAGGTCGTTTTGAGGAGGAAGGATTGGTTAAATTGAAGGATACAAGATTGGAGATATTCAAGTGTCTTTTCCAAGGATATTGAAGCCACTTTTGATGATCATTAAGACCCAAGAGGTTGTGGAAAAGAACGCTTAAATCTGGGCAATACATTGAAGTTGTTGTTTCGACACCACTTTCTTGTGATGCTTCGTTTAGGAGTTACAGTTGTCGGATGAAGCTGAATTTGGTATCATTGGAAAGCTAACTCGAAGAGCTACAATTCATAGTTTTACTTCGAGTTCAAATTCCAACTCTAAGTGGGTCAAAACAGCATCCGAAAGTACCGTCAAAATGCTGTCAGGACAAGAACCGCGATCGCGGCCAACCTCTACGTCGATCGCGGCTATGGCGGTCGCAGCCCTACTGATTTTACACGCGAGGAGATCTTCCGCCTATCTTTATTACCTTTTTATTATATCTTTTATTTCGTGTGTTTTAGTTCGAGACTATTAAAACCTAGTTTCATCCTTTGTTTGGGATCTCTCTACTTCTCTTAGACCTAGTTTTGCATTATTCAGACTTTTGTATTTTCTCTTCTATGGAGAACTAAACTCCTAAAGTTCTATTCACGTTGAAGCTTTTGGATTCAAGTTTATTGTGAGATTCTTCCATTAAGGTTTATTTCTATGGGTTATTTCAATTCTCTTGTGCATAATTTATATTGATTGTATTGATTCCTTCAAGCCTAGCTAACTTGTTGGAGTTTAATACTCTCTATTGCTAGATCTAGGTTTTCTCGTAGTAAAACCTAATCTTTGTAGCAACTCAATGTTTTAGGACTCGTTGGACTAAAACCATTGAGAAATAGATTTGATTGCATGCTTATTGTTTGACTCGTTGGAACTCAATTTGCATGTATCCTTCATATCCTTGTTCTCATTGCTAATTAATATCCCTGTGATTTATGATCGTTTCATGAATTGTTTGGATGTTAAGTATTTACATGACCTATTGGCTTGTTTATTATATCTGATCAGGATAGGAATAACCAAAGGAAATAACTTGTTTGAATCAATGATCAATAACTTGATGAAGGAATAGTGGATACTTGAATAGGATTGTTTTCCCAATTGATAAAAACTCAATCTTTAGTCTGTTTGATTGCTTGCTTTGTTTACTTCAATTCCTTAGTCTTAGATTTATAACAAAAAATCTCCCCTTTATTACTTAATAGAGTTGATAATAATAACTACTTTGGATACAAGTGTCTCTTGGGTTCGACCCCGACTGACCAGCTATACTAGTTGTGTAACTAGGGATTTATTTTTGATTTGGCACGACGACTTTCAGCCAGTCATAAAGCTTCTTTCCTTGTGGCTTGGTTTGCTGGGTACCATACATGGTATCATAGTTAGTCAGCTTATCTAACAATGTCCATGCCTCATCGGGATCCATCTCAATAAACCTACAATCAGGGTGTAGGTTAATGATGTCCTTTGTTGCAGCGTTGATACCCTAGAAGAAGATTTCTTGGAGCACATAAGGTGGTTTCCCATGTGTGGGGCACTGTCGCAGAAGCTCCTTGAATCTCTCCCATGTCTCTACAAAGGTCTCACCAGGCAACTGGAGATAAGAAGTGATGTGCTTCTTAACCTTCGTCGTCTTTGCTGGTGGAAAGAACTTAGTCATGAACAAGTCATGCAAAGTTCTCCATGTAGTGACTGATCTCGGAGGCAAGCTCTCAAGCTAACTCAACGCTTTACTTGCAAGGGACCACTTAAAGGCCTTCAAGAGCACATATTCTAGTGACACACCATCAACAACAATTGTATCACATAAATCAATAAAAAATTTAACATGCTCAATTGGACATTAAATGGGTTTCCCTTCAAATTAGGATCGCTTTATCAAGGATATAAACTGAGACTTGATCTCAAAGTCTCGATCAATCTCAAGGAGCACTATCGCCGGTTTTGGCACCCTCAATTCTGGGTGCATGTATTGCTTTGCATTCCTAGGGATAGCATTCAGTTTCTCCAGTAGACGGTTAGCGATTTCCCTCTCACACCACGCAGCTGCGGCTTTAGCATCTCTTGCCCTTAGGGCTTCAGCATTGTTTTCTTGCATCTCTTGCATCTACAAGCGGAGATCCGCCAATTGCTTCTCAATTTCAGGGTTTCCATCCATTGCTCTTGTCTCTCGTAATCTTTGATGCAAAGATCGCTCAGACTCAGAATTAATTACTGAATCAAAGACAAGTCGACGTCCTCCTGTTGGCATACACTGAAAGGAAAAAGAAAAAAAAGAAAATTAAAAACAAAACGGGTTCCGCTAAAGGGGGTCGGTACTGAGGCTAAGGGGGTCGGTACCGATGCCTACAGTAATCCCGAAAACAACGAATGAAAACTAAAAAACGAAACTTGGCACTATTGAAATCTCCCCAGCAACGACGCCAATTTGTTGTAAGGGTTTCTTGACAAACAATAAATTTATAAATCAAGACCCCGCTGAGTATAGCAGAGTCAGGTTCGTCCACGGGAGAGAGTCAGTATCAAGTTTCGTTTACTTAGGTCACAAGTAATAGCAAGAGGTTGGATTTTTATGAATGGGAAAGAAAATTCTAAGGTTTAGGTATCACCACAACAACAATCATGTATGCCAAAACCAATGAAACACAAAGATCATGCTTTTATCGCATAAAGTCGTTAACTTTGCAAGCAAATCATCCAACTTTCGTTAAATCAATAAGCTTGTCTATCTATCTCTTTGCTTCAACTAGGATTGATCAACTTTCTCTTCAAAATCCTAATTGACTATTCCGATTTAATGTTTTCGCTTTCGCTTCAACTATGAACGAGAAATTCCTTATCCACTTTCGTTTCAAGGATTTAAGAACAAGCGAATAGATTTATGGATAAAAACAATTAAATCATGATAAAAAAGCAAGCACACACAACCATTGTTGGGTTAACCCCAACCTTAGAAAGAAGAAGACTACTCACAATTCATCATGCAAAACAATTCAATTCAATTAAAATTAAACTCACAATCGAATCCGAAACACAATCGTTCTTCAAACTTAAACAGTTCTTCCTCTCTTCTATCTAACGTGCTTCTCCTAACTTGAATGATAAAAAACGTGTGCTTCTAAACAAGGCTAAGAGAAGGGTTTTTATACTAAAACTAAAGCTACTCCTAAGGAAATAAATCTATCAAGATAAATCCCTAGAGGAAACTATCTAAACGGGATAAAAATACATTAATTGCGCCGACTCGGATCGATCCCTACAGACACGGGATGCCAAGGTACTGACCCCGTCAGGGTCTGTAGGGTTTTCTTTGATTTCCTCGATTTCTTCTTTTCTAACTGCCTCGGTACCGACCCTAGGCACTTCGGTACCGACCCCCACTGCATCATTATCCTCTTTGTAACTTAGAGCCTATATGCCTCGGTAGGGGGTCGTTACACTTCACTTTTGCCTCGATTCTTCCTCTTTAGGCTTGGTAACGAGTCTCTGAACTTCATACTTGGCTCGATCTTGGCTCTTTTCCTCTATTCCTTGCTCTTTATTCCATCTTCATCCTTGACATGTTTTTCCTCGGCTTTGCTCTTCTCCTTAAAGCACTCCAAAACAGCTTAAAAGACCTACAAAACACCACCAAAGCTTATGTAGACTCCATATCTTAAGTAAATACGAAAACCTACACAAATGAGTTAGAACAAAACACGACTAAAAAGGCGGACATCAATTACTTATTACTTTTTACATTAAATCAAATTTTTTTTGATACACAAATTTCTTTTAAAGCATCAAAACTATTATTTTACCTTTATAAGATAAGTATAGATACTCTAATGTGAAAAATATTCATTTTTATATGGCTAACTTTACATAGAAATTTTATCATTACGCTGTCATAGCCATTGCGGAATATTTTTATTTTCATATGATACTTGTGTAATACCCGTGCCATGCGCGAATTTCGTTAAAGTTTTTTTTTTCAATTTCATATCTAAAATGTATCATTTTGCATATTGATTTAACGCACGTTCATGTCATATATTGAATACACGAAATAAATTGACTTGTACGTATATTGTACTAATTTTGAAGTAAACCAACCAGTTTACTTAGAGAAAAACCACTCTCTTCCAAGCATCTCACTTGGTCGGATTTCAAGAGTCCTTAGACTCGCTTTATTGATTTCTTGAGTTGTTAGAAAGCTCTCCCATGTACAAGATTGAATCCCACAATCCTTGAACCACGCTCTACCTTTGTCTCTCACAACCCTCAACCTCACGCTATGCCTAAGAGCATTCGAACACACCACTTGCACGAGTCCCACACACAAGTTCTTTCTCTCTTTCTCACAAGATACAAATTATTCTCAATCGTCTTACCTTCTACCCTAAACACTGAAGTATTTAAGCTAGAGTAAGAGAGATCTCATGTGATATCATTTCCCATTCGATTAGGGAAGTGACACACATTCAATCTTTACAAATCTTTCCAAATATATCAAGTAAGCACATATAAAATATCACAAGAGAATCATTTCATATTCTTCTGATTTTTGCACTCTTTTGTGATGATTTTCTCCATAAATAAATGCCCCAACTGTGTTGTAAACAATCGCACACGATCTGCGCATTCCTTCCAAATATAGTTTTCCTGCCAGCTAGTCGTGTCAGTGACTTTGTCGAGTTGTCGACTCGACATGCAACTTCGAAGTCACTGACTTCTTGGAACCATCAAAACTCAAAATTTCTAACACATATGTTCACATATGCAGGATCGTAGATTACTTCAAACAATCGGGAACTGTTCCAAAGACAATTCTCTTATACAACCAACAATTAAAGCAGAATATAAATGACAGAAACTTAAGGACACGATTCCTTATAGAAGAACCCCACTTCAACCAACAAGTTGAATGGATAAACCTCTACCTCCCTTTGAGGATTTCAAATGAGAGCTTTATATAATACGAAGTTCCTTAGTTACAAGATGTAGATTCGAACTTCTCTATTACCAGTAATCACCAAATTCTAGTAATACTAACAAATCTACTTATCTAGTTCCTAAGAGCTTACAATGAGTTAAATAAAGCAATCAAACCTCGCAGCTTCCTAGTGTAGTTCTCTTTAGCATCGGAATTGACTCCAACGACAACGTCAAGTTCACGCACTTGCCATTGTCGAGCTTCTAGATCTTCTTCTTCTTGTTGAAATCTTCCTTTTTTCTTTGGATCACTCTAAAGCTCTCGTTGCTTTCAGGTGAACACTGTTCATTCGGGGAGTGATCTCATTTTCCCTAGCTCCATTACTTTCCTGAGTGTTTATGCATCGTTTCCCTTGTAGTTCCTGTATGACTTAATTGTTCCTGAAACACTTGGATGAAAATTTAATTCCTAATGGTGTTTGTTATCATCAAAACTTAATGGAGAAAATCATTGTTCCGGTGTTAGTTTCTAACAATGATTTTCCTAACACCGATCCAACAACATATTATCACCTTAACGATTTAGAGATTTTATAATACGTTCACATATATTACTAGTTTGTTCATATATTAGTGGTGCATGTTTATGTTTTATGGTCATATGTTCATGTTTGATTATATTATCATACACACGTTAAAATGTTTAAATTTTTATTGAAAAAATAAACTGATTTTTTCCATTTATTTTTGCCAAAACATGACACTTGATATTTTACATTATGTTTGCATATTTTATGCACATGTTCACATTATTACAAGGGCTGTTCACATATAAATCACCTTTAAAGTTCAAAAAAATTGTCATACGTTCACATATAATATACGTATGTTCACATATTTGTGGTGCATGTTCATGTCTTATGGTCATATGTTCATACTTGATTTATATCATTCTACATATGTTAAAAGGCTTAAAAAAAGTTCAAAAACGTGAAAAATTAATTAATTTTTTTTAAATCGAACGGTCGTGATTCGTTTCTAGTTTCATGATAAGAGTTGTTTCATTTGAATCAATTAATATCGTTAAATTTATTGGGTAAAA
This sequence comes from Fallopia convolvulus, assembly GCA_964016875.1. Classification (NCBI taxonomy): domain Eukaryota; kingdom Viridiplantae; phylum Streptophyta; class Magnoliopsida; order Caryophyllales; family Polygonaceae; genus Fallopia; species Fallopia convolvulus. The sequence goes on along the minus strand of OZ024718.1, from coordinate 35,000,492 downwards.
GTGAATACTCCCAACATTGAAAAGAGGCAACATCGTGTCAAATTATAAATGTTATAATATTCTACTTATAATTTGATCAATTATCTAAAATTAAGTGAAATAACTTAAAAATAATAAAAAATTTGATAAATGGCACTTTAATAACTTAAAAAAAAGTATTAGTTTTTGAAACAAATAACTGATATGTCAAACCTCTTTCACTTTAACTTTATCTCTTTCAAATGGATCTCATTTTATTAATTTTTTTTATATTCAACCGTACAATGTAGGAGGAGTTTGGTTCAAATGAAACAAACTCTTATCCTGAAACGAATGCACTTTTCCTAGTTCGTAGTGCACTTTTCCTATTTCGGATTGCACTTTTTCGGATTTGCACTTTTCGTACTTTGTAGTGCACTTTTCGTACTTTTTTAGTGCACTTTTTCGGATTGCACTTTTCGTATTTTGCAATGCACTTTCGTATGAAAAGTGCACTATGAACTACGAAAAGTGCATTCGTTTCACTATGAACTCATGTTGATTTGCATATCCAATTTTACATAATATAATGGAAACTTATTTAATTAGAATTTAATATTAGTTATAAAATTTTAAAGGGAGGGAGATTACTTGTTACCACAATAAACATACATAAAAAGTAATTTTATTTAAAAATTAACTAAACCGAATCAATCAACAATAGCCAATAAAAATACTCAAACTTTTGTTTCTTCCTCTTCACCAAGCAACAAAAAGGGAAAATCAAAAGAATTTAGGGCCCGTTTGGTTTTCTATTCTGGAAACGTAAACGGAAAGGAAACGAACCTAGTCTATATTAGTGTCATGATACATTAATGATAAATTTCCTCTTGCCTTGAGTCACCTCATTTTTCATGCAAAAATGTACCGCAAGCCTCCTTGCGGTAATCAATCTCTTTCCCTAATTTTAACATGGGGTAAGCAAATCCCCCATTCTCCTCTAACCACTTCCCTTCCCCCTTCTCTAGACCCATAAAAAAATTGTTGTCAATGTATTGTGACACATAAGTGGTCTATATTCATTTCCTTTCCGTTTACGTTTCCGTGGTTGGAAACCAAACGGGCCCTTAGTATCAAAGATCTCAATTTGAACCATAACATACACACCAATCAAGCATTAAAAATATATTTTCACATCTAAAGTTATGAAGATTGAAATAATAAACGTTACCTCTCAAACACGTTAGTTTTTCTCTAGATGCACCTTAATTTTTTTGTTATCGATGAGAAACATTCATCTCATTTGATGCCCTATAATAGAAGATGTAATGAGTGTGTATATTGGTTAGTTCTAAACAATCAAATATTATTAATTAATATAAAAATTATATTGGAGTCACTTGATTAGATACATATACCTAACCTTCTCTAAATAATAGTGGCCACATTTATAGTTTTTGAACTTGCACTGAAACAAATACTACATTATCTAGTCATCTTCTCTGTTTTCATATAAACACCTTATATATACACAATTACACATTAAATATTTTTTATTTAATTTAATGATAGCTTAAATTTGCTTCAAAGGCAAACACATGGTTTTTTTGGTCAAAAAAGCATACATACGTTACATATGCTAATTAACATTACATATCTTGCATGGACACATTAATTGTAATTCAAGTATTTGACAATGAGAATGAGAGAGAACTTAGAGAGAGAAAGAGAGAAAAGAGACTTAATCCCTAGCTCCTTTCCGATGAGCTTCACAAGAAATCAATGGCTGCTTCCTATTCAAGCCCTCCAAAACGCGTCAAAAACAAAGATCCCACATTAGTTTCTTTTCCTCCGTCTCGAAATTGTATGCTTAATTTGGGGATGGTAAGAAAATCTGAGTGAAAAAAGAAAAAGATAGAAGTTTCATGAATCCCTAAGTTTCAATCTCAGAATACAAATAACTAAAGCTCTAAGCAAGTTCCGCTATTGGTTATGGCCGAATTTTTGGAATGAAAGACGGATTGGGCGAATCCTGGAGGTGTTTCATGCAATTTCTGTGGCCGATTTTGAAGCTTGGTTGATGTTCTCCTTTTTTTTGGTCCGAGTTCCTGGGAGGGTTAATGGGGTGCGTTCGTCTCTCTCTCTCTCTCTATCTCTCTCGGGCTCCACTTGGTTCGGATTTTTAATGTAACAATGATCCTCTATAATAATTTTCTTGTTCAAGTCCTCTTATCATTATGTTTTTGATTCTTTTTTTTTGCTGCCTTCAACTTTCGTGGATGTCCTCCATGGATCCTGATACATGATCGTCTTGGAATACTCCCCGTTCATCAAGTATTTGACCTCACAAGATCCCCTCTTGCCAGTAATATGATTTCCAACTTGATTCACTATCAAAGTTAATGCCTTGGAGAACAAGTAATCTCGAAAAACTCAATGAATGTTGAAGAACGAATGTAATCTGAACACTATGATAATTAGAGTAGATAGTTCAATTGAATTGGCTCAAACGATAAATTCAATTGATGAACTAGTATTGATCTTTAACAATCAAACTAGAACTAAACTAGATGAACAATTTAATGAAACAAATCTGAATTGGTGAATGAAAAACGAGAGAGAGATTGAGATCAAGAGATGATTGATGATGATCGAATGGTTGCTTGCAATGCTCGAACACAAGAGTCTTTTGGTGGCCCAAAAACTAGATAAAACCAATAGGGGTTTATCTAGTTCAGGCTAACTTTTTATTGAATGAAATGCAAACTATTTAAATAGTACAAGGTAGAGTCTTCTTGGAGAGCAAGGCAAGGAAGGGCCGACCCTAGAGGGGTAAAGTGGTCATTTTGCTTGCTCATCAAGATATCATATTATACACCTAAATTTCTATCTATATTCCCTTACCTTAAATAAATAAATATATGACTTACAAGATAAGGAAACTATTCTAACAAACTACTAACAAACTCAAAAGATATAATAAAGTAGGAGAGAGAATATTCAGCCCTAACAAACTTCCTAATGGCCGAAAATCCTCTATTATTCTCTAGTAAAAATCGTCCATAATAATATAATAATAGATAGATATTTTTCCTTCTTAGAATGGTCAAGTCAAAGAGTTGACTAAGACCACATGTAACAACTTATCTTACCTGGTCACTTACTAAATTTAGTCCTAAAGTAAGACAAGTTATTCCATATTTCTAAAATAGGAAATAATGGTAGACAATGCCCAATATACAGACATTAGTGCCCCATCTATGTGAAACTCGGCTCATCAAATCAAGTAGTAGAATCTGGGCTTGTTTGATGTTGAATCATAGTAGCCCATCTCTTCTTGTTGGACTCTTCAACCATAGCTGCCAAGCGAACTAGAATGGATCTTGTTCCTTGAGCAATCTTCTTAGCTCTATTTCTTGTGATTTTTCCATCAAAGGGTACTCGAATCAACTCCTCGACGTCGGTGGGAAACATGGCTGGTTTCACTGCATCATTCTCCTCCACTTGAGCTCGAATCGTCTTTGATTCGACGTCTGAATCAAGGTCTGGCACATAAAGTGAAAGATCAGCCACATTAAATGTTGGATGGACATGGTAACCATTAGGGCTGATTCTCTTGAGGATTTTGAATGGTCCATCACCACGCTGATCTAGCTTGTTCTTTCTCTTATTGGGAAACTTCTCCTTGCTAAAATGCACCCAAACAAGATTACCTTCTTCAAAGATAACATGTTTGCGCCCCTTGTCAGCTTGTGCCTTATACTTCAATGATTTCCTCTCCAAATGCATCTTATTCCTCTCATGTAGCTTCTTAACAAACTCAACCCTCTTGTTAGTTTCAAAGCTCTCTTTTCCCTTGTATGTCTGAGGTGTCAAATCCACTAGCGTCCTTGGATTCAGCCCATAAACAACCTCAAAAGGGGTCATTTTAGTGGTTGAATGGATAGACCTGTTATAAGCAAATTCCACAAAAGGCAAAACATCTTCCCAACGTTTGAGGTTAGCTTTAAGCATAGTCCTTAATAAAACCCCTAACGTCCTATAAGTTACTTCAGTTTGCCCATCAGTTTGTCCACCAGTTTTCAAAGGACATGAGGTAGAAAACAACAATTTAGTTCCCAACTTAGACCGCAAACTCTTCCAACAATAACTCAAAAACTTAGCATCACGATCTGAAACAATAGTAGAAGGAATGCCATGCAATCTAACAATTTCTCTAAAAAAGAAATCAACAACATGCACAACATCATCAGTCGTGTGACAACGTATGAAATGGGCCATCTTAGAAAAGCAGTCTACTACCACAAAAATAGAATCTCTACCTTTCCTATTTCTAGGCAATCCAACAATGAAGTCCATAGAAATGTCCTCCCAAGGAGAACTAGGAACAGGTAAGGGCTCGTACAAGCCATGAGGGTTAAGTCTAGATTTGGCTTTAGCACAAACAACACAACTTTTGACAAATCTCAGCACATAATTACTCATCTTATGCCAATAGTTGTGTTCTTTTAGGCCTTCAAGTGTCTTTTCTAACCCTCTATGTCCTTTTGATTCATGCACTTATTTAGTTAACAACTTACGTATACCAGATGAAGGTATGCATAATTTTCCAGCTTTGAACAAATAGCCATTATCTATAAAGTAAGAGTTAACTTCTCCCCTAGACATGCAATTCTTATAAATTTCAGTAAAGTGAGGATCACTAGCATACAATTCCCTAATCATTGCAAATCTAAGGATCTTAACATCATATTGGTTCAAGAGAACATACCTACAAGAAAGGGCATCAGCTACCACATTCTCCTTGCCTTTCTTATGCTTTACAACATAAGGAAAGGTCTCCATAAATTCAACCCATCTTGCATGCCTCCTGCTGAGTCTGGATTGACCTTTTAAATACTTCAAGGCCTCATGATCAAAATGTATTACAAACTCTTTAGGCCCTAAATAATGAGACCAATTTTTCAAAACCCTAATCAAAGCATACAACTCTTTATCATAAGTAGGGTAATTCAACTCAGCCCCATTAAGCTTTTCACTAAAATAAGTAATGGGTTTCTTGTCTTATAAGAGGACGCCTCGTATGCCATGTCCTTTTGCATCCACCTCAATCTCAAATTCCTTAGAGAAATCAGGGAGTTGGGGCACTGGAGCATTGCACAACCTGTCCTTCAAAGTGTTGAACGCGTTCTCTTGCTGCTCTCTCCATTTGAATGGTGTGTCTTTCTTTGTAAGCTCATGGAGAGGGGCTACAATTGTGCTGAAATCACGCACAAACCTCATGTAGAAGACAGCCAAGCCTAAGAACGAGTGAACCATGGTGGGCATCATTGGTTGTGGCAATTCTTTGATTGCCTTGATCTTGTCTTCATCTATCTTCAAGCCACTCCTAGAAACAACAAAACCAAGAAAAACAGTAGATTCGGAACAGAAAGAACACTTCTTCAAATTAACATAAAGCTTCTCTAATCTCAAAGTGTCCAAAACAGTCCTAAGATGATCTACATGTTCATGCAAAGTTTTGCTATAGACTAAGATGTCATCAAAGTAGACTACAACAAACTTGCCTAAGTATTTTCTTAAAACATGGTTCATAAGACTCATAAAAGTACTAGGTGCATTAGTCAATCCAAAAGGCATTACGGTTATTCATATAAGCTATACTTAGTTTCAAAAGCAATTTTCCACTTATCCCCTTCCTTCATTCTAATTTGATGGTGCCCACTTCTTAAATCAATCTTAGAAAAGAAATTAGCACCATGCAATTCATCAAGCATATCATCAAGTCTAGGAATGAGATGGCGGTACTTAACTGTTATTTGGTTGATCGCCTTGCAATCAACACACATCCTTCAAGTGCCATCCTTATTTGGCACCAAAATCAGCGGAACCGCACATGGGCTAAGTGACTCATATACACAGCCCTTGTTCGTGAGGTCTTGCACTTGTCTTTGAAGCTCATTGGTCTCCTCTGGACTATCTCTATAAGTTGCATGGTTTGGCAAAGAAGCACTAGGCACCAAATCAATTTGATGCTCAATATCCTGAAATTGCTGTAAAAGATCTTGAATATGATTTGGAAGATGATAAATATCTTGATTTATGATTAGTATTTCTTTCCTCATAAGCATTAAACAAAAGGAATGAGGAATAAGGAAAGAAGTACTAGATTGTGTCACTAGAGAGCCTTCTCTACTCCAACTTTTAAACTGTTTTTGGCCTCATTTTGTAGGAGTTTTTCTTCTGTATTTGTAGCTCTCTGAATTTCTAAGTTGCTCCCAAAATTTGAGCCAGAACGCCTGAGGGAATTGGGAGATAGCCCCATTTTCGTCTCAACTGCACTGTCTGTAGTATGGTGCGGCACTTTTGACGTTTTAGGGAAAATTTCTGGGTGTTTTTTGTTCCATTTAGTAGCTCCACATGTTTCTGATGTTGTCCCAAAATTTGAGCTAGAATGCCCGGGTGGAGACTGGGAAATGCCGCTAATCTCTGAAACAGCGTCGGGCGCCGCTTGGTGGCCTTGGCTGCGACTTCGGCTGCTTCTTGGTCTTCTTTGGCACATCTCAATGCCCTTCCTTGGTCCTTGCGTACCTGATCTTGCAAAACTTTTTAGGGCGACAATGGTACAAGAGAAACTCTCCTCCCATCATGGTTAAAAGAATAAGTATTAAGCATGCCATCATAAATAACTCTCTTATCAAATAACCATAGTCTACCAAGCAATATATGAGTGCATTTCATGTTAACCACATCACAATAATATCATCAACATAATTACCAATCGAAACACGGACTAAGAACTAATGAGTAACTAAGTTAGGTCCATCTGAATCATTGATGCCATTTAGACCATAACTAGTAGCTCTAGGTTGTGTTTTTAACTGTAAGTGATCAACTACCTTAGCATTAATAATGTTATACCAGCTACCACTATCAATAATCATGCACAACACTTGATTCTTAACAATACACCTAGTATGAAAAATATTTTCTCTTTGATCCAACCTAGGTGTTTCTTGCAAAGTAAGGGTTCTCATAGTTAGCAAAGTTAAAGGTTGCTCAGAACAATCAGGTTCAATTACCTCTATGTTGTCACCCTCATTGCTAAGATTCTCCTCCTCTTGATTTCGAGGTATTTCTTCATCACTCACATAACCACCATGGGTAGTAAGGAACACTTGTTTCTGATTTGGACAATCTTTAGCTACATGGCCTCTTCGTTGACATTTGTAGCACACAATCTCTCTTGTTCTCTGCTGTGTTTGGGGGCCATTCATGGAGCATCTAGGGGTCATTGTACCTGGTTTAGGTGAGCTAGGAGCTCCCTTTTGCTGCATAGAAGAGTTAGAAGAAAAAGAATTGGAATTTGAGCTAGAGTTAGATGGATACCTTTTTGTTGCATTCCAAGCTTCTTTCTTCTTCCTCTGGTGTTGCTCATAGAGAAATTGGGATGAGTGGACTAAATCATTAAGATCTTTGGTTTGTTGTATCTCAAGTGTGTCTTTGATAGCTTGATTTAGTCCAGCCATGAATTGGGTCCTCAAGGACCTTTGAGAATGATGAATTCCAACTTTAAAACTCAAATATTCAAGCTCATTGAAGTACTTAGTAGGGGACTTGAGACCTTGTTTGCAAGTGACTACTTTAAGCCTTATGTGCTTAGTGTGTTCTTCAGGCACATACTTCTTTCTCATTACAAACTTCAGCTGGTTCCAAGTCTCAATAGGAGCTCAATACTTTCTCATTCTATCCTCCTTCATTCGAAATCACCAATTTCTAGCGGTCCCAACAAAGTGGATTACAACAACAACCACTTTTACCCATTCTTCATAGCCCATTGAATCTAGAATGAAGCTAGTAGCTTGCTCCAACTCTAGATATTTTTCAGGATTAAGCTCTCCACTGAATGATTCAATTTTGATCTTTATATCCCGTTTTTCAATTTGAGCATTCTTTTGGTTGTTGTTGTTGTTGTTTTGCTTCCTAACTCCATAAGTTTGTGGAATTTCTTCCACTTCTTTAGTTTGGTTGTAGAAATCATCAAGGGGAGGATGCCATGGAGGTTGTTCTTCCCCGGGGTAGCCATAGGTCACTTCAACATAAGGGTTGTCATAAGGTTGAGCTTGATAATGTGTGGCTCAAGTAGGCAGTGCCGACTATCTATGGGGCGACGACTGGTGGGGGTACGACGGCTGCCTTACTCCTACTCCACGACCTCTACCATGGCCACCATTAGGTGAATAATGGCATGGGAGGTTGTATTCTCCAAGAAAGCTAGCAAGCACATCATGCTCTTCTTCTTCTACATATTGTTTGCCTTTGTTACTTGTTGAAGCCTGATTTGGATCAATTTGTTGTTGTAGTAGTGGAGGGGCATCTTTTTGAATTGAGTGTGAACTCTCTTTGGATGCAACAATAAGTTCATCCACTTTGTCCAATCTAGGTTGCAAAGTTGCAATCACACTTCAACAAGCCTCTTTTTACTATCTTGAATGCCTTCACTAATAGCCAATCTAATGAAATCAATAGCTTCCTTGGACAAATTCACATCAATGGGGTTAACTTGCTCTTCAATTTCCATTTGTAGCCTGAAAAGGTCACAAAAACAAGAGAGTAGTCTATTCTTCCAAAAGCAATACAATCAATAATATCACACCTTAATCAAGCCAAAACTTGTTTCAAAGCAATTCAATTCAACCAATTCAGGTTTGGGGTTAGAATTGAGGTAGTAATGGTGTAGATATGGCCAATGATAAACAAGGGAAAACGCAACTTAAGCAATCAGCAAGTATGCAATATGAAAAGCAATGCAAATTTCCCTTTATAAGCTCCAAAAGAACATGCAGTCTCTCAATTGATCCTTAGCAAGTAGATGAATGCCAAATTAATGCAAGCAAGGTGAGAAGTAGGCAGTTTGTGTAACTTATAGTAGTGTTGTCACAAGCATACAAAGTGATCACCAATATTATTTTTTAGCAAGCAATCACTAGGGGTGAAAGTGGCTTAAAACTAGATAAAGTAGATCACTCTTTGATCAAGCAAAATCTAATTTTTTTTATTTATGCACAAACTACTAAAATGTGCTGAATTGAAACCAAACAAAGCAATAATGCAAGGTATGAATCAAACTGATTTTTTTTGTATGAGTGATTTATACTACTAATGAAACTATCTAGAAGCCAAATTAACAAAAAGATGAGAGGTAGGTTCGAATATGATTGGGGATGCAAAGCAAAAATCAACATTTAATCACAAGCAATTAGAATCTCAACCAATCATGCAATTATCAATTAAAACTCATAAAAACTGTAGGAATAAATATGCTAATCATAAATTGCAACAAACTTAACCAATTAACCGCAAAACATGCATAAAATCCCTTGAAAATCTCCTAGTTGGTTAGTTGCTTGGGAGGCAAGAAAACAACAAGGGAAAATTAGGGTTTGGGGCCGCATGTTGAGGGTTAGGGTTTTGAGGGTAAGAGGTTGTGATTTAGGGTTAGGGTGGTTCGATCAACACAAGGGTGGTGGTAGACGGTTGGTGGTGGCGGGAGTGGTGCGGCGTCAATGAGCGACACCAGTTCGGGTGGTTTTCGACGGTGTTTGGTGGTGGCGGAATCATGGTGGTTTGATGAGAGAAATTCAGGTATTGTCTCAAAGTATATAGATTTGGGTAATGGTATAGACTTTAGGATAAAAAACTGAATTAATTGAACTAGAAAGCGAAAAAGGTAAGAAGTTTTTTACTTTGCTTGACTTTGGATGAATGATACCACTTGATACGTGATTGCCTAAGAATACTCATCGTTGATCAAGTATTTGACCTCACAGGATCCCCTCTTGCCAATAATATGATTTCCAACCTGATTCACTATCAAAGTTAATGCCTTGGAGAATAAGTAATCTCGGAAAACTCAATGAATGTTGAAGAACGAATGTAATCTGAATCACTATGATAATTCAAGTAGATAGTTCAATTAAATTGACTCCAACGCTAAATTCAATTGATGAACTAGTATTGATATTTAACCATCAAACTAGAACTAAACTGGATGAACAACTTAATGAAACAAATCTGAATTGGTGAATGAAAAACGAGAGAGAGATTGAGATCGATAGATGATTGATGGTGATCGAATGGTTGCTTGCAATGCTCGAACACAAGAGTCTTTTGGTGGCCCAAAAACTAGATAAAACCAATATGGGTTTATCTAGTTCAGGCTAACTTTTTATTGAATGAAATGCAAACTATCTAAAGGCTACAAGGTAGAGTCTTCTTGGAGAGCAAGGCAAGGAAGGGCCGACCCTAGAGGGGTAAGGAGATCCTTTTGCTTGCTCCTCAAGATATCATATTATACTCCTAAACTTCTATCTATATTCCCTTACCTTAAATAAATCAAATAAATAAATATATGACTTATAAGATAAGGAAACTATCCTAACAAACTACTAACAAACTCAAAAGATATAATAAAGTAGGATAGAGAATATTCATCCCTTACAAACTTCCTAATGGCCGAAAATTCTTTATTATTCTCTTGTTAAATTGTCCATAATAATAGATAGATATTTTCCTTCTTAGAATTGTCAAATCAACAATGGTCAAGTCAAAGAGTTGACTAAGACCACATGTAACAACTTATCCTACCCGGTCACTTACTAAATTCAACCCTAAAGTAAGACAAGTAATAAAATCTGGGCTTGTTTGATGTTGAATCATAGTAACCCATCTCTTCTTGTTGGACTCTTCAACCAAAGCTGCCAAGCGAACTAGAATGGATCTTGTTCCTTGAGCAATCTTCTTAGCTCTATTTCTTGTGATTGGTCCATCAAAGGGTACTCGAATCAACTCCTCGACGTCGGTGGGAGACATGGCTGGTTTCATTGCATCAGATCCTAATATTGATTTCACTTAGATGTATGTTATGGAAATTCTGTTGTGAAAAGTGTGAGTTATGATGAGGCAAATTTGTCATATTCTCGTATCTCATCAAAGGCTGAGGAAGTCGATGGGATGATGGAAGCAAAGGTCCTATTAGATATGGCCGAGAAGGCTTCAGATGGCTTATCTAGTGAGAACAAAATTGAAAAGACTAATACGCATATGCATGTGAAATGTGTTAATGTTATGGAGCTTATGGTTAAGAAACTAGTTTGGGTTATGAGGGTAATCCAAATGCCTAAAGGTGTTAGGTGCTTTTTTGTTGTATTGAATGTGAAACTCCAGATTCAAAGGTCAAAACATGGTTTAAAAGCTTATGGAAATCAGTGTAAGTTTCTTTATACAAGTAAACAAAAAAAGTGCTTGTTTAGATGCATAAATCAGTGTAAGTTTCTCTATATATGCATTGGTTTTTGCTTATCCTCATCTCTTAGCATGGAAATTAGGATTATGGAATTTACTATCGTGTTAAGTGTTGCTAAGCTTCGTCACGGTGGAAACGAATTTGGTTTTTTCTTACTTAGTGTATTTGGTTATATTAATGGTGTGATGGTGTACAAATTTCAGAGAAAAGAGGACACCCAATGGGTGCTAGAAAATGGCTCGTGGTTATTTGATGGAAACAAGTTGTTGATGTTAAAAGAATGGGGCACGTGAATGACCATAGACTGGACCAGCTTTGAGGCGGTTCCGATGTGGGCAAAAAAATTATTGACATTGACCCTATTTTCTTATCCTCAATCCATATGATGGAAGTGATCGGGAATATGATAGGGAGGCCTATAAGTAGTGATCATATTACAAATAAGGCGGAAAAAATCTCATATGCCCGTATTCTAGTAGAGGTCACAATGGAAGAAGCCAAGAGAGAGGAGGTTGTTCTGGAAAGCTATAAGGGAGTTTTATACAAAAATAACGTATAGTTTGAGTGGCTACCTTGGAAATGTGAGGCTTGTAAGACTTTTGGTCACTCTTCCAATTTTTGCAAAACAAGAGAGAGAGACCGAAATGGGAAAAGCCTGGCTAGAGATAAGATGGTGTGGAGGCCTAAAATCCGAGATGAAAAAGCTGATTCTACAAAAACATGGGCTCAAGTAGTGAACAAGCAACCCACACCAATGGGTAAAGGTCGACAAGATGAGTTTGAACCATTAAAGAAGAATGGGCTGCTAAGAGATCAAGTTGACATCCAAGCAAACCCAGCAAGTGAAGGAGACACACGAGGACATAGCAAAACAAAGCTACAACAACCTCTAGTGCATAAGGGAATGAACGAGGGCAAGGGAGAACTGCAATCAAGTGGCCAAGGTAAAGGGAAGGAGAAACAAGTGGATGGGGAGTGGACGAACGTCTTTGGGAAGGCAAGGAAGCACTCATGGCAACCCCGGGCAGGGGCCACTCTACCGGGACCGTACGAGCGGGAAAAAACCGCTTCCATCCATTAGGAGGGTAGGCTAGGTGGCTTGGAAGTCGGATACAGATATGGTATTTTGTTTGGGGGCATGTTTTGAGGGGTTAGGCCTTGGTGTGTAGGCCAGGGGTACCTGGGCTGATTGTACTTCAGTTGTATAGGCCATGGGTTAGGCACTTTTTGCGCTTTGGTAGATTTAGGGCGGGGTCTCTCGTCTCAAGACCCCGTGGGTCTTGTGGTATGAGTTCTTCCACCTTCGTTGTGGTTTGCCGATGTAGTCGGTGGGTCGTAGACCCGTTTTTGTTAGGCCCGTAGGGCAAGTTTTGTCGAATAAGAGTATCCGTGTTGGAGTTGTTTTTTCTCACCTTGACCGGTTGGTCAAGTGTGTCTTGTATACCCCCCACTTTTTCTATATATTTACCACATTTTGAGTATTTGGTTGTATTGAAATGGCTGATGTCATCCTAAGGATAGCTAAATTCTCTTACAGTTGGAGTGTTGTAAATTTGGAAGTGTGTATGAAGAATGCATTGTTCTATATTTGGTTCGGTGCTTCTATTGTTGTCTTGTGTTCAGCCCAATTTGTGTCCACTCTCTTTTACTTAAAGTTTATCAAATCTGTATGGGGATTTTATCCTTCTTCTCTGATGTGGTGTTTCATAAATGATTCTAAGATGGAGACTATTGGGTTTGTCAAGCTTGTACTCCTGCTTGCTAATTTCCAACAGGTGTATAAGCTAATATGTAGCATACTTGGGGAGAATTGGTTTCTAATAAATATGTTTATGACCATATTCAAATCTTATGACCATTGTCCTTTGTATGGTTTTCGCCTTGGGAAGATGTTTTTTTGGTGAATAACGAACATGTGCAGCTAAGACCTCTTTGTTGTCAATATACTATTGGCTCCTTGGAAGGGTTGTTTGTGAGTTTATGTCAAGTATATGTGGCGTCTAGTACTTTAGAAAATATGATTGTGTTTAATTTACGCTTGGTCCTGCAACTTGGGAACTCTCTATTATGGTATTGTACTAGTTATGGTTGTGTTTTGATTTTTCTTAGATGGGTTTGGTGCTCTAGTCATGCATTTTGTTTTACGCAAGCAATAATTTACTAAAGGATTTGGTTGTGATTATTTATGGAAAGTGCATATGTTGCTGCTTGTATGTACCTATAAAGGGAGTGGTATTGTGTGGTATGTAATGTCTGCTTCTAGGAATATGTGTGTGTGTGTGTGTGATGCATATGAGAGTATGGATGTGGATCCATTGTTATCAAAATCGCGACTTAAGTCGTTAAATCATATGACTTTACGATCCAAACTATGGGGAACGATCCGGATCGCAGGGAAAAATCGCTGGTTTTCAGAATTGTATCAAATTTGTTTGGAATCGTTGTAAAATCGTACGAGTTATAAAATCATAATATTTTAAGCCATATATTTTTAAAGGCTTTCAACCATTTACAAAGACAAATTTGAAGGCCCGATATGGCCCATGGCCCAAATTTGAATGTGTAAAGTTGTACAAGTCTGGACAAATGAATAGCCCACCCCATGTAATATATTTTCAAATAAAAAAACAAAAAAAAAGAACCCTAGATGAGATCTTCCATTGTCGGGCTATGTTCGTTGCTAGCCTGCTACTATTGACGACCACTGACGAGAGAGAACGATCATCCGGTATGTCTCCTTTCCTTTCTCATCAACGTACTCCAACTCCAAGTCTCCAAGTCTCAAAGTTGTCAAATTCAATTTTTGTTCTAAATTAATTTGATGAGTTGATCTAACTACGTTCTAATTCATGGGTCTTTTTACTCTTTTCATTTTCTTTCACTTATAAAGTAATTGAATTTCCTTTTTATTTATCTTTTTTGTTCTCACCCATCTTCAAATTTGATTGAAATTGGTTGCGTACCATGTTTACTAGTGGCAGGGTTTGATTCTTAGTGGCAAAGTGGAATCTTCAAGGTTGGCTTTTTTTTTACTTGGCAATTTGGCATGAATTAACATAAAGGTAAAATTCATACTTTGCCTATTAATTAGTTTATGCTATATAGTACATATACATAGTACATGGTATTTGCACTTTTAGTTTGTTAGATTTTTGTGATCAGTTAATTTAGTGTTCAATAATCAATACGTTTTCTAGTTATTTTTTTTACTTGTATTAGATTTCTCATATGTTATGAGAATTGGTTATTATATGTGAAGACTTTAATGTCAATGTCTAGTTCTCATTGAGTAAACCAAGCTAAAAAAGATCTAGTGGTTCTAGAATAGATCCGGGTTGGGAGCATGGGACTGATGTGGATGCTACGGGCAAGAAAGTTAAGTGCAACTATTGTAACAGGATATACCGTGGTGGTATTTTTAGGCTAAAACATCATTTAGCAGGTACTCGTATTAATATTGGGGCTTGTTCACTAGTTCCCCAAAATGTTAAAGAAAATTTTAAAACACAATTGCAAGTTAGTGCACAAGAAGCTGAAAAATAGAAGCAACAGATTCTGGATATTGGTGGGAATATGGAGGAAGATGAATCATATGAAATTTTGAGGAGTAGAAAGGGGAAAAGCACCATTGATCGTATGTTGACAAAGTCAGCCCCAAAAGTGCAATCTACACTCAATCAAATCTATAAGAAGGAAGAGAGAGATGATGTTTGTCAATAGATTGCTCGATTTCTATATACTAGTACTATTCCCTTCAATGTTGTAAACAATCCAGAATTTTCAATCATGATTGATAAGATTTCTAAGTATGGGATATGATTTAAGCCACCGAGTTTTCATGAAGTTAGAGTCAAATTTTTGAACAAGGAAGTGAGTAATGTGATGATTGTGATTGAAGAGCACAAAATGGAATGGAAGAAAACTAGTTGCACAATCATGTCTGATGGATGGACTGATAATAAAAGGCGTACATTATGTAATTTTTTGGGGAATAGCCCTATGGGAAGTATCTTCTTGAAATCAATTGATGCATTTAATATCTCAAAGGTTTCAGATAAAATCTTTGCAATGCTAGATGATGTTGTGGAAATGGTTGGAGAGGAAAATGTAGTACAAGTTGTGACTGATAATGCAGCAAACTACAAAGCAGCGGGGGGAAAAGTTGATGGAGAAAAGAAAAAAGCTATTTTAGACACCATGTGCTGCCCATTGTATTGATTTGATGCTGGAAGACTTTGACAAGAAGCTTAAGGTTCATACTACTACAATTGAAAATACTAAGAGGATAACAACTTTCATATACTCAAGAACATTACTTCACACATGGTTGAAAGAGTTCACCAAAGGAAGAGAGTTAATTAGACCCGGTGCAACTCGATTTGCTACTTCCTAATAAGTGGAAATCAAGCAGATTTGCTTTGCTGGCTGAAGGAAAAAAAGTTGAAAGCATTGTTATAGATACTAGTGGGTTTTGGCATGACATTACTACATGTTTAAAAGCATCGCTTCCTCTTGTCAAGGTGTTATGGATGGTGGATTCTGATGAACTTGTAATGGGATTTATGTATTCTGCAATGGAGGAAGCAAAAAAACAAATTCAAGCAAATTTTAAAGATGTTGAAAAACAGTAAGTTAATTATTGTGTTATCTTTTTATTGCTTATTCTAATTTAAGCTGATTTCATAAGTTCAACAGTTACTAATTATTTTCAATGTTTATTTTCTATAATAGCTATAAGCCTATTTTTGATATAATTGATCATCGTTGGGAGTCCCAATTACATAGATCATTGCATGCAGCAACTCATTTTCTAAATCCACAAGTTCAATACAACCAAAATTTCACAGCAGATGCAAGTATCAGAATTGGTTTATATGATTGCATGACAAGAATGGTTCCTGATCTAAATGAGAAGGTGAAGATTGATTTGCAAATTGATGAATTCAAAAAGCAAATTAAAGGGATGTTTGGTTTGTCTATTGCTGTAATGACAAGATCTTTAAAGTCTCCAAGTTTGTTAGATATTCCTTTAGCTTTGTGCTATTTTAATTTCATTGTATTTATTATTACTTATAAAAATTAATGAGCTTATTGTAAAAATTATGCAGCTGATTGGTGGGATTCATTTGGTGATGAATGTCTTGAGTTTAAAAATTTTGCTATAGGGATCTTAAGCTTGACTTGTAGCTCTTCAGGTTGTGAGCAGAATTGGAGTGCTTTTGAAATGGTGAGCTATTTTCGATTAAACTACTAGTACAAAGTAATATTGTTATATATTAGGTTAAATTACTATTTATTCTAATTTTGTTTGTCAGGTGCACACAAAAAAGAGAAATCGTTTGCGTCAAGAAAACCTAAATGATTTAGTTTTTGTGATGTACAATCTAAAATTGAAGCATAGATGACAAAGTAAGAAAGGGAGCATAAAAGAATCATTGGATTTGGATGAGAATCAGATGACGAATGGATAACGGAGGCAGAGAATCCTGAGCTATTAGATGCTCTTAGTAGAGTTTTAATTGATGAAGATCAAAGCCATGAAACCATATACTCATCTAGATGTATCTACTATTTGTATAATCTTTTCAATGCTCTATTTATTATTGGTTTGACTTTAAAATGAATATATTTATCCTCTAAACAATATGTTCTGTTGTTTTGTAGGTGATAATGAAGAAGTTGGTGACATGGAGACAAACTTCGATGATTGTATTGCTGATGAAGGTGATGATCAAATTGGTGAAGGTTCCAACAACTTTGGAAGTGATGATCTATATGAAGAAAACTATGGCTATGATGATTGAATGATGGCTGCTTTTATTATTAATCTTTTGTATCTATCTTTGAAACATACATTGTGATATATGGTAGTAGTAGTGCTAACAATTAACTACTAACCATAACTTTTTGTAATTAACTTTTTGTATCTATGTTTCACACCCATAGTGATGAAAAAGTAGGAATATTAATGGTACTAATAGTATTAACCCGAACATATTATGTATGTTATCGTGGTTTAAGATACTTTCTAAATTATATTATATTTAATATCTAATTGAATTGCTTTAGCCTAATAATAATAATAATAATAATAATAATAATAATAATAATAATAATAATATGAAGTATAAAATATCAATTTAAAAGTCAAAGATAATTTTATTTTTAACAGGCTTCATTAGTTTTTATAAATTTTAGTTTAGAAATTTACTATATTTTGTTATTTTATTATTTTATTATATTATGTAGAATTTTACAATTCTACGATCCGATTTTACGATCCGATTCATAGACCCCCTTACGATCCGATCCTAGAATCCCGATTTTAATAACATTGTGTGGATCTGTTCCTTGTTGTACGAGTTATGTAAGACAAGAAAATGATGATAATTGTAGGTCATGGATCAACAATTTCGAATTTTTTTTTCACCTTAAACAAACAAGGCTATTTATATGGAAAATGACTGATGTTGTATACTTGTTTTCAATAAAGAGAATTTGGACCGTACATGCTAGTAATATTTTTATTCTCCAAACTTTGATAGATCATGGGCTCCAGCCCCATGTAAAAGATGTAGGTTTTAAATGAAGATCGCCTCATAGAATGTTTGAGAAATGTGGAGGAAAAAACTTTTGGACACATATTGAAACCTTTACTAGCTACATCATATAAAATTTATTGCGATTATCGAACAAAAATTGAGAATCCACCTTGAGAAGGGTGTTGGCGAAAAGCTGGTTTTGATAATATAGTTGTGTCACCTGCTTAGGGTCAAGCGGGATGAATTTGTGTGTTATGGAAAGAATACCAATTGCAAATGAAACATTTCGATTATTATTTTAGCATGAGCGATTTATTTTGTTTTTATTTTCGAACCCCCAAAAGGCAATTAGTATTGTAATAATATTTATTTATGCTCCCCATGAGAAAATGAGAAGGTAGCGTTTTGGGAAAGTCTGACAAACTATGTTACCCAATCTTCAATGCCTTGTGTCATAATGGGCGCTTTCAATGAGATATTAATGTCATCAGATAATTATGGAGGACTCGACCCATTTCATACAAGGTTTAATCGTCTTCGATAATTCATACAATAATGTGATTTGGTAGCTACTCGGTCTACATGGAATGAATTCACTTGGTGAAATCAAAAGGTAGACATTGATAATACATATGAAAAGCTAGATAGGGTTCTTGTGTCAAAAAAGGTTGCACAATGGTTTTCGGATTTGGTAACATAAAATAATGAATTTTCTTTCTCCAATCACTACTCAATCTCACTCGAATATGGAGATAATCAAACCTATAAAGGTCGACTGTTTAAGTTCGAAAAATATGGATGAACAAAAACGCCTTTGGGAATATAGTCAGAAAAGTATGGAGATTTCATTGTCTTGGTTCTCATATGGTTAATTTCGTCAGAAAAACTTGCTTGCTCAAAGCAAAATATAAAGTGTGTAATAAATATACTTTCGACAACATTTTTAGACAACTAGAAGATGTCGAATCCAATCTCGTTAAATTACGAAAGAACCCTAGAAGAGCTAATGGTAATAATGAAATTCAATGCCAATGTCGCTTAAGAAAAGAAAGAACAAATAGTAAATTTCAATAAAATTTATTGGGCACAAAGAGCAAAGACCAATCACATTAAATATATTGATTCGAACAATACTTTTTTCCATCGTTGTGCCACTGGAAGAAGAAATCATAAACGTATTAAATCTAACAGGTCATCTAATGGTGCATTCCTAGTCGTGGAAGATAATGTGAGACACGAGATAAGAAATGAATTTAGACGACGCTTCATTCAACAACCAATTAGCCATAATAGATTGGAGAACTATCTATGATGTGATATGTCCCATCAAGGCCAAGCCACACCCGATGTTGCATCTTCATCTGTAACGCCCGGTGCGCCCAGCTCAGCCGATGCTTCAAAATCTCCACGAGCCTCTTGAATGAAGCCTCCTTGAATGAATTTTCATAAAGTCTCTTAATTTTTAGCACAATTAAGTGTTCTTTGAAGATAAGGAGTTGAATGGGTGTTTTTTCACTTGAAGAGTTGTTTTCCACTCAATTTTTGTAGCCTATATAAAGGCACTCTTGCACTCTCTTTTAGACAGACTTGAATGAATGAAAGAAGCCCTTCTCTTTGATTCTCCAATTTTTTTTATCTTCAAATCAAGGAGATATAGATCATACTAGATCATCTTTCTTAGGATCGTGCGTAATATCGACCCACAAACCCGAAGAAGATCCTCTTGGTGAGTTATATCCTAGATTCTTCTTCAAGTTCGTGTTTGGGGAAAAGGTGAGTCATATCCGCTTCCCTAGCCACGTCCACATCCAGCCTCAAATCCTTTCACCAAGGACGTCCCATATCTCCCTCACCAAATCGCCCATCTTGGATCCAAAGCCATCACCCATCAATCGCTTTTAACGGGTGCTTCCTACAATGTTTTGGAAGAATCCACACATCATCCTATCCACTCACTGTCTGATTTTCAAATTTTTATGACTCAAAGAAGACTTCTGGATCTAACTCCTCGAGTTGGAATCACTCAAATCCGAGTCCTGAGTAGGAAGAAACGCCCATGTGAATCCTGCACAAAATCCAGTCCAAAACCGCCGGGTCTAGCTGAGTCGTCTACCTTGCACCGACACCTTCATTAGGTTGCAAAGTCTTAACCTAAGTGCTAGATTCTAGCCGAGCAAGGTTGTTGTCGTCTTAATTGAATTGTCTTGTGAAAATTTTGTGTTGTCTTGAGTGTGCCTTGCCTTTCGGTTGTCTAAAATGGATGTAAACTGAGTTGTATGTGTGTTGGACATGCCAAAGGTTGAAGGAAGGGAGCCCAAAGATCAATCTCTTCCCTGCCTTGAATGATAGGAAAGGAAGGGTCATTTGTTCTTTCAATTTGTGTCTTTTCTTTGCTTGACTCTCCATTGCCGAACCCATTAGTTCTTGTGAGTGTTTTTTTTGTGCCTTTGAGTCAGCCAAAACCGTAGCCACAATCTTGAAAGCCTTCTCTTTTCTTTTTGCACACTTACTTTGGTTAGCTCTTTGGATACGAGAACGATATCAAGTGTGTTGTTCTTGCTAGTTGTTATTTGTGATTGTTCTTGCTATAACTTGTATAAAAAATCAGAAATTATTCATAAACAAAAGAAAGATTCGGACTTGGTGAGAAAAAGAGAAGGGGCATAGAAAAACTCGGATCCGACGAAATTAAAGAAAAAGAGGTCGGACTTGAAAAAACTCGGACCCTTGAGGAAAAGAATCCAAGCTTAAGGCTATTGCTTCTTGTTGTTGTGACTTGAACATTAAAAACGTCTTGATACTTAGTATCTTCCAAAGACGTGAGTCCGATGCAAGCTTGTTGCATTTTCATTACATTCTTGTTGTTTGCCTTCGTGTCACACTTTTCATCTTAGCCCGACCTAGCTTCTTGCAACTTGATTTGAATTCGTTTCTAGGTCAATTTTTGGTGAATCGTGTGGATGACATTATCACTTGTGTCTTGCGGATTTGATTTGCTTGACTAGTGTGTAAGATGTCAAACACAGGTAAAAATGCAAGGATCTGATTGACTGCACACGAGAGCACTCTCCTCCATCCATTGAGGCCATCATGCAATCTAAGCAACTATGACTTCAGTCCATAAGCTCATGATTTCATACCATGGAAGGACCCATCACTAGGTCTAAGCCTTTGCATATTTTTGCACTAGTGAATGAAGAACTCAAACTTAATGGCAAGCTTGCTCGTATAGAATTGAACCATGTAACACAATTCTTCAACACCTGAGTTTATGTTCAAGGTAAGTTACTTCTTATTGTGTTTGATCATGAATTAGCTAACAATGTTGTTGCAGAAAATATAGTTGAGAGACAGGGAATAACTACGACTCCACATCCTTTACCTTATCGATTGAACTACAAGAAAGAGGGAGTTATTGTCGAAGTAATAAAGCAAGGAAAAATATTCTTCTCTCTCCGCCAATATATATAGTATGACGGTTCTTTGTGATGTTGTGGCCATCAAAGATATTCGCTTGATTCTAGGGAAACCATGGGCACAAAGCCAACCAAGTAAGCTTCATATGCCCATTAAGCAAGGAAAAATAGTCGTCGCTAAAGATGGATGAACCAAAGCCAACCAAGGAGCCGTTCAAATTTACTGAGCCATCTATGGATGAAGAAGTTCCCCAAAATGAACCATGTAAGCTTCATATGCCCATTAAGGATCTGCTTGAGCCAAAAGGAAAAAGGGACGTAGTTATGAAACCATCTCTTTCTAAAAGCAAGCTTTGCCCCACCATTACACCAAGCTCTATTCACTCTTTGGCAACTTCATGGATGGATGCATTTCCTTTGGTTCCTTCCAACTTGCCCTTTATGCTCCAAGAAGAGGATGATACCATTACATTCAATCTAAGAGGAGATGTTTGTTATGTTGACTGTTCCATGAAACTGGCCTTTGACCATGACGAGAAAGATGTTTGCAAGAAAACTAATCTTAGGGAAGTATCACTTCTCCATACTCTTTCAATTTCTTCCCCCTTGAATGAACCTGAGAATGTTAAAAAGGGTAGAAGATTGCATGAACCGATATTCGTTTTTGCATATAGAAGTTGAACTAGGTACTCTTGCATGCACTATAGTTATTTTTCTCAATACATTAAGGAATGCATATTGTCCATAATATTTTCATCATGTCCAATTTTTGTAGCCTATATAAAGGCACTCTTACACCCTCTTTTAGACAGGCTTGAATAAAAGAAACCCTTCTCTTTGAGTCTCAAATTTTTGTTTCTCTTCAAATCAAGGAGATCTAGATCATCTTTCTCGGGATCGTTCGTAATATCGACCCATAAACCCGAAGAAGATCCTCTGGTGAGTCATATCCAAGATTCTTCTTCAAGTTCGTGTTCAGGAAAAAGGTGAGTCATATCCTCTTCCTTAGCCACGTCCATATCCATCCTTAAATCCTTTCACCAAGGACGTCCCATATCTCCCTCACAAAATCGCCCATCTTGGATCCAAAGCCATCACCCATCAATCCCTTTTAACGGGTGCTTCTTGCGATATTTTGGAAGAATCCACACATCATCCTATCCACTCATTGTCTGACTTTGAAATTTTTAGGACTCAAAGAAGACTTTTGGATCTAACTCATCGAGTTGGAATCACTCAAATCCGATCCTTGAGTAGGGAGTGCCCATGTAAATCCTGCGTAGAATCCATTCCAAAACCGCCGAGTCTAGCCGAGTCATGTGCATTGCACAGACACCTTCATCGATCCTTTTACATCAATCTAGAATGGATTAATATTGAGATTACAGATGAGGAAAATGCAACACTTATGAAGAATGTATGAAATCTAGAAATCAAGACTGTTGTAGGGCTGTCCAACGGGTCGACCCGACCCGACCCGTAACCCGTTTTACGGGTTACGGGTCGACCCGTTGACCCATAAAAAAAATAAAGACGACCCGTGACCCGACCCGCAACCCGTAAAACGAGTTACGAGTTGACCCTTTTGACTGGGTCAAACGGGTCGAAAAGGGGTCAAATTTGACCCTTTTCGACCCGTAAAATTGACCCTTTTCGACCCTTTTTGACCCATTTAACCCGTAAAATTTTATTTCTTCCTTTCACTTACTATAAAAATATTTTTTTATTTTTATTTTTTTAATATTACGGGTCAACCTGTAACCCGACCCGTAACCCGTAAACTAAAAAAAACCTCGACCCTTTACCCGACCCGTAACCCGTAAACTAAAAAAAATTTGACCCGTAACCCATAAAATTACGGGTGGGTGAGGTCGTGTTACGGGTCAACCCACCCGTTGGACAGCCCTAGAATGCTGTATTCAGCCTAGGAAAAAACAAATCTCCAGGTCCAGATGGTATGATTGTTGAATTCTATCAAACGTACTGGAATACTATTGCTTCATCAATTTTCAAAGCGGTTAAGGCCTTTTTTTCTTCAAGCTTTCTACTTAAGGAAATAAACCATACGTTTATTACGTTAATACCGAAATGCAAAAAAACTGTCTGCTATCAACCATTAGCGACCTATCCGTTTATGGTGAACTGTTTAGAAGATAATAGATAAAATATAGGATGAAAGACTAAAAAAATTCTGCCTAAAATAATTCACCCTCTACAAGGGGCGTTTGTCTCGAACCGTGCTATCCAGGATAACATTCTTATTGATTTAGTGAAGCCAGCTATATCTCCTACCGACGTCGAGGATTTTATTCGAGTGCCATTTGATGGACCAATAACTAGAAGTAGAGCCAAGAAGATTGATCAAGGAACGAAATCCCTTTTAGTTCGATTGGCACATGTGGTTGAAGAGTTCAACAAGAAGAAATGGGTCACCATGATTAGGCATCAAACAAGCCCAAATTCCATCAGTTAACCATATGGGTTGAGTTCTACTTAGATGAGACGTGGATCATGTTGATTTGGGCCTTGTCTATCATATTTTCTTATCTTAGAAACATGGAATAATTTATCTTACTTTAGGGCTGAATTTAGTAAGTGTCCGGCTAAGATAGAATATTTCATGTGGTCCTACTCAACCCTTTGACTTGACCAATCTAAGAAGGAAAATCCTATCTTTTAGTATTAAATATTTTCGAGCATAATAAGACCTTATAGATAGATATTGTCGGCTATAGGCCCTATTGTTAGTGGCTAAAATATCTTGCTTTATTATTATTATATCTTTTGAGTTTTAAGATTAGTTTCTAGTTTTCTTATCCTTTAACTCAAATTAGTTATCTATTTGATTTAAGAATGGAGATCAAATGAGAATTGCCTTATCCTATAAAATGAGAACAAATCCCAACCTTTGATTTATTGAGATTAAAGGCTTAGAGAATGCCACACGCTCCCCTTTTTTAGAGCTGGAGGGGTATTTTCGTCACTTTACTGTATTTTGTATTTAATTTTAATTTTCAGCCAATTTTCCATAGATGTTCACGATGTTCACCGATATTCACGATTTCTATCTCTTCGATCTCACCATTGCTCTTCGATCTCCATTGTGCTCTTGATCGAAATTCTCCTTAAATCCCCTCTTTATTGATGGATTTAGGTACGATTTTCGTTGATTTATGTTTTTAATCTTTGTTCATGGATTTTCATGGGTTTAGGTATGATTTTTGCATCTTTGTTCATGGATTTCGGTGAAGAGAGCCATAGACTTGATAGAGATTGCAAAATAAATATTTGTGTATGATTTTTGCTTTGTAATTTGAAGGATTTGATTGAAAATCGAGTTTGATTTTGTATTCTTGTTTGATTGCCCACCAAGTGTTTGATAAAATGCCTAAACCTTTTTTCTCCATGATAACCCAAACTAATAGCCATAATATAAAATTAGGATGCTTGAGACTATTTAAATGAAGTATTATAAGGATGCTTGAAGCTGATGAACCTTGGAATCATTCAACTGTGTTTGGAAGAGGGGGTGAAAACCCCTAAATGAACGTTCAACTCTTTTGTTTGATTAAGTTTATGTCAAATTTAGCTTTATTTTATTAGAGGGTTGTGATAAAGATGTTGTGGCAATCTATTGATGGATTAGCCAGCTGCAAGCTCGAGGGCTTACTACACTTGTTTTTCTCTTTATGCAAACACAAGAGTTTATTGAATTTTGTCTCTAAACAATCTGCATGGTTAAAGTAGAAGTAGTCAGGAAGTTGGTTTTTTCAATCTGACGTCTAGTTTCATATTTCATGTGGTTGCCTCCCGTTGTTCTATTTACTTGCTATCATTTCAATTCCTACATGTTCATGAAGGACAAAGTTGATTATTAGGAAGTACGTAATTCACAAGTTTAGTTATCAAAATATATCAGTATATGATATTTGCCAAGCTATTAATTTCAATAGAGAGAACGCGCTCCCCACGTTAAGTAGTATGCAAGTGTTGAATAATTGATTATAATAATAATTCATTGCAATCCGGACTGGATGTTGGACATATGTACATAAACAGACCAAAGTGACATATATATAGTTCAATCCGATTCATCATGAACCGCATTGTCATTTTCAATGAACCTTAATGTGTACTGTTATGAACCGCAATGACAATCTTTGTGAACCAAAAGAACAACGGTATTTTGCACATTTTTATTGCTCATTATGTGTTCCATGTTGCTTCTAAATTAGCTTAATTTTTTTCCCTTTTATTATTGTAGGTTGTTCATCAAGCTCCGGTCAAACTTGTTGGCATGCTCGGTTATGTGGCCAATATGAACCACATAAAATGATAATAATCATTTCATTGCTTCACGTGTCATCGTAATACAAACTTTTGGCCAATCTTGAATTCTTAAAGGAAGCAATGATTACAATCACTCCATATTAGGGGTGAGCAAAAATGACCGATCCGTTGATCCGGCCTATCCGATCCGATAAAATCCGGATCCGAATCACAAAATTTTCTATCCGTATCCGATCTGATCCGGGATTTTTTCTGGATATCCAGACCGGATACGGATCGGGGTTTTTAACCAACCGGATATCCGGTATATCCAGTACTATATATATTTTTTGAAAAATACACATTAATATTAAGTAGAATAGATGTTTAAATGAGTATTTTATAAAATTTCAACTCATCAAGTGTTCAATTCTCCTCAACCATGTAAACTTTCTCTTAAAATTTAAACGGATCGGCGGATATCCGGTTCCGATATCTGTCATCATGCATATTAATTGGGCCTAAATCAAAAATAGTAGAAATATTTTTTCAAAACGGATAGTTCGGATATCCGCTACCGGATATCCGTTCCAAATGGATACTTCTTACCAGATATCCGACAATTAACGGATCGGATACAGATCGAGGTTTTAAGGAAAAAAATACCGGATATCTGGTATACCGGATCGGATCGGATCGGATATATCCATTTGCTCAGCCCTACTCCATATGCACCACCACAGAAAATGCAAGATCATTTAATCTCTGTGATAGGAGATGCTCCATCTTTGTTTACTTCTAAGGATTATTTTATGATTTTGTAAAGATCGTGGAGGTGGTTGATATCCTATGTATATTTTATTATAATCTTGTATTTGAATAGATTATTCTCATCTTTCTTATCAAGGAACTAATAAAATTCTTAAAGTTTTGATAAATATGCACTCGAGCTACTATTTTAAATTTGATGAACCTTAATGACAATTGTTATGAACCTAACAATATAAAGACATGAACCAATAGACCAACTATTATCAACTAAAATACATGAAGCATTAGATGAAATATTATGAACTTTTGTTGATAAATATATGAACCAAATAAACAAATGTCATGAACTGAAATAATAACTAGTGTGATTTAAAAGATATGAACCATAAGATAAAATATTATAAACCAGAGCTTATAAAAATATGAACCAAAAGAAGAACTATAATGAACCACAAGACATGAACTGTAAGAAAAATAGCCTATGTGGGATTTGAACCCACATCTATGTGCACACGCACATTGCTCTACCATTTGAGCTAATAGGCTACTAAATGACATAAATTATATAGACATTTACCAAGAACCTAAGCATACAAAATAATGAACCAATAGAATAATTATTATGAAGCTCATTTCCAAAAAAACTAGCTTCTAAGGCAAAACTAAAATTTAACATACTATGAACTATATTGTAGAATAGCATGAACCTATGCTTTAAAATGCATGAACCGAACTTTGAATTATCTCAACCCTTTTTAACACATTATCATGCATTGAATATATAGTACACAATAGTACCTATGCTTAAACAAGCATAAAACAAGCATTTGAATTGCAAGGAACCTATGCTTTTAAATATAAAAATACAAATTGAATTAACAAGTACACTTAAAACACATGAACCAAACTTTGACGTAGAATGAACCATACTGTAGAATATCATGAACCTATGATTTATAATGCACGAATTGAACTTTTTTCCATCAACAAGTAAACTATAAATAAAAACAGAGATTAGTGCACCATATAAATTGAATCTGAATGTCCGATAATGTTAGAATATTGATTTTTGAAAGTGAAGAGAACCTAATTAATATAAATACTATGTGTAAATTTTAAGGAAATTGCAAACAAAACATAAACAACAAAGCGATGGAGCGAAGTTCAATGTGCAGGATAAAGTCCCGATAGATCAATGTGCAGGATAAAGTTCAAACCCCTCTTTTTATTCTTTTGATGGAAAATTTGCCTTTGTAACACTGTAAATGAATCAAAAACACATATGAAAAAGGACCAGGAAAACCCAAGAAACTATAAATTAAAACAATGAAGCTACAATCGAAACCCTAAACCCTAGAAAAGTAAAAATTGGTTCATACCTTCATCAATTGTGTTCACCATTGTTGATTTGAAGCATTAATCGATCGAAATCGAGCAAGAGTATACAAGGAAGGAGACGAAATCGTTCGAGCGAGCGCCGTTGGTGTTCTTCGGTCGTCGTTCATGTGAGAAAGGGAACGAGCGTGAGATCTGTTTTGCATTCATTGAATCAGGACATATTAGCTTTTGTGGGGGTATTTTTGTACCTCAATTAAAAAATTAGCAATATTATAATATATGCCACCACGAGTTATATTATTCTATTGTTTCCAAATCAATATAAAGAAATCTCCACTATCCATTTTTCTAATCCAATGGTACATGTTTGTTCTCATTTTACTTATAACACTATTTATCACTAGAATCGGACTCTTTGATTTAATTGATAAGAAGACTTATGATAGATGTTTTAGATATTATTATAAGTTATCTAGGGAAGCAAGTAATGGTCCAATTTACACCTCTAGGGCCGGCCACCATCTATCTTGCTCTCCAAGGCATCTTTGCTTTGTACTCTATTTATATTATGCAATTTAAATTCAATAAAATCAGCTTAAGAGAGATAAAAACCATATATTGGATTTTTGTCTTTCTCTTGGGCCAATTAAAATCCCATATTTCGTGTGTTCTTATTTTACATTGATCGATCATCCTTGTTCTTTCTAATTTCCAGATTTCGAGTTTGATAGCACAATCAATATAATTGTTCTAGTTGGATTGTTAAATATCACAACTAGTTAATCAATTGAAATAGTGTTAGAGCATTTCAATTGAACAATTAGATTGAGAACTTTTATCTAGTCGATATCTTCACCAAAAGTTCGAGAATTCAGTTTGCTTGCTCATCAAGGAATTTGAATTTCAGAGTGAAATCGGTTGGAGTTCCATTTACTAGGTAAGATAAGGACCCTCTGAGGTCATATACTCGATGAACTTGGAGCAATCCCGGGGAATCACATATCACTTATATCGAATGAGATTTAGCATACGTTTCGCCAACGAGGAGATAGAACTGGTTGAGCGACTATCAAATAAGACATGGAAAAAGCTTATGACAGAGTTGATTGGGAATTTTTACGAAAAGTTCTTCGAAAGTTTGGATTTCATACGAGGTTCAGTACATGGATAATGAAGTGTGTGCAAACGGTTACTTTCTCGGTATTGGTAAATAATGAACCCACGGATATTTTCACCCCTGAGAGGGATTTGCGACGGGGAAACCCATTATCCATGTTAGCTCATAGATTACAAAAGGAATGTATCTATCACCCCAAAGATGTTGGATTCCCGATTGTAAGAGGAGGAATTAGAATTCCATTTCTATGCTTTGAGACGACATTATCATATTTAGCCTTGCTAATATTATGGCATTTCCCAACATCAAGACAATTCTGGAGGAGTATTGTGAAATCTCATGACAAAAGGTAAACTTTCATAAATCAGCGTTTCAGACAACTAAAGTAGTTACAACGACGAAAAGAAACCTTCAACATGAACTAGCCATACCTTACTCAAGCTCTTTAGAAAAATATTTGGGATGCCCTATCATAAACTCTAGAGTGACAAAAAGAACTTTTGAGTCTGTTATTCAGTTAGTAGATCAACAACTATTGAAATGCAAAGCCAACTTTCTTTCACAAGTAGGGAGAACCACTCTTATTAGATCAACAACTTTGTAAATCTAGGAACACTTTTGACAAGTTTAAGCAAAGGGATATTTACCTCACACTTGGAGAAGGCCTCGAAGATTTCTTTGTCATTCACTAGTCTTCTGGTGTCCTTTAGCACCTCTGGGAATGGAGGTTTTGGCATTTGAGATCCAAGAGGAGGAAAATCAAGACGGATATAATCATCTTTAGCAATTGCAGTAGTACTACCATGGTCGTAGCTATCCACCCGTGGTCGCTGTTCACATTGATTTCCGAAAATTTTTGAATCACCATCACCGCGGGCGCAATGCTCATCTAAAAACTTATTTGAGTCCACTATGATCAAACCGCGGGCCGCGGTTGCAATATTCCTCCAAAAACTTGCCCGAGCTTCTTGTAACCGAACCGCAGTCATGGTACAAGTAACTGCGGTCGCAATTTTCCTCCAGTGAGTTTTCTGTATTCTTTGTATCAAAATTGCGGTCCAGGTGGTCCTATCGTGGTCCCGGTTTTCTGAAATTCAGCTTATCAACATTCAATTCTTTCCCACTCCTCAATGTCATTGCACTCACATTCTCCCTCGGATTTATGGTTTGAGAAGGCAATTTCCTTAAGTCCGTTGCTTCCAATTTGCTCAAAGGCGTATAAATTTGGTCAATTTGAATTTCCATGTTCTTCACACTAGCCTTGGTCTCTTGGTTCTCCTTATGCATTTGACCGATAGTGGCAGCAAGATTTTTGATGATCTCTTCTAAAGACATGGAAGAACTAGGATTTTTCATTTGAGGTCTAAGAGCACATTGTTTCCTGAATTATTGCGGACCTCCTTCTTGTTTGTATTGAGGTTGATTCCCATGTTTAAAAGTTGGGATGGTCTTTCCACCCTGGATTGTATGGGTTGGAGTAGGGATCATACCTTGGCTTTAGTGGTTCAAAACCACCCACAACATTCACCTCTACATTAGGCTATTGAAGTGTGGGACAAGCATTTGTGGGATGAGAAATATCACAGCAAATCCTACAAGCCTTGACGTGGTGATTAGCTTGGCCAACATCAACTGCTTCATCATGTTTTTGAGCTCTTGTACCTCAGAATTTGTTGAAAAGTTTACATGGGTTGCATTGGTTGTTTTAGTTGAACGAGAGCCAAATCTTTTGTTGAATTACCTAGAGTCTCATAAGGTTCACCAATCATCTCAAAGGCATCCTTAGGAGTTTTATTCATAATACTCCCACTACAAACAACATATAACATTCTCATCTCATCAGGCAAGAGGTCTTCATATAAGTAGAAGATAAGATCCTTCTCAATATACCCATGGTAAGGACAAGTAGCAACCAACCTCTTGAAGCTTTCATAGTAGTCATATAGGATCTCATTGGCATCTTGTTCAATGTTTCTTAGATCCTTCTTCGAGCTAGTCTATTTTATAGTAGGGAAATACTTCTCTAGGAATGCCTCTTTCATCTCTTCCCATGAGTCAATAGTAACAATCAAGCTAGTCTATTTTGTAGTAGGGAAATACTTCCCTAGGAATGCCTCTTTCATCTCTGTCCATGGGTAAATAGTACCAAGGGAAAGATAGAAGAACCAATCCTTGGTTGTATCCTTCAGAGAGAAAGGAAACACCCTCAACTTAATTTGATCTTCAGTCACCTTCTTTGGCTTTATGCTTGTGCAAATAACAAGAAACTCCAAAAGATGTTTGTTTGGATCTTCAACACCAAGCCCATGAAATTGGGGCAAGAGATGGATCAATCCAAACTTAAGATCAAAATTCATTCCATCACCAAGCTCAAGAAACTACATCACCAATGTTTGTTGTTCAAAATTCGGTGTAGTCAACTACCTTAGTGTTGGTTCAACCATTGTCTCAATCTCAATCTCAGTAGATCCTTGGTCGAATGGTACTTCACAAAGAACTCGCGAGCTTCACGCCTCAACCTAGAAAAGTCCTTTCGATTTCTAAATCAAAACGAAAAGGAGATGTCTTAGTAGCACGAGTGTGGACTGTAAGCTAGGCCCATACAAAAGTTGATTAAAATATTAAAACATAGAAATAACAAAAGATCCCCCCGGTAACGACGCTAAAATTTGACAGGATGTTAGTCGCCATGCCTTATCAAAATAAATTCCTATTACTAAACTGAGTATAGCTAGTAAGTCAGGGTCGAACCCAAAAGAATCTTGTATTCCCAAGTTAATACTTTTATAATAGAATCTCACAACTTACTTAATTTAAAAGCTTCAACTTAAAAGCTTCAACTAATGAATGAAACAAAGGAGTTTTAGTTCTCCATAACAATAGCAAATCTCTCTGGGGTTCTTCTAAAACTTAGAATATAAGAATGTTGATAATAAAACTCTCAAAGGTCTTTTAAATCACGAAACACTAAAGATAAGAAAACAAAACAAATAAAATAAACTCTGAAAGTCTTCTCACACTTGGAATCCGGAACAACTGCGATTGCGGTACAAGTAACCGCATGTAATAACTGCGGTTTTTAAGGATATTTTTGAATTTTTCTCGGATATCCTTTTTGTCTCTTTGTCCGTTTTAACGCTTAATCCAATATTTTTGTCGGAATTTAAATCCTAGAAAATTCTTGGTGATATCCTAAAATCACAAAGAAATGATTTTACGGATCGGTGTGAATTCTAGGATTTTTCGGTGGAAAAAGAATATTTATTGGATAAGCCGTCTTTTTAATTATGTACCGGAAGGAATTTAAAATACGAAACGGAAGCCTTAAAAATTGAAGGTAGCGTGATAAAATCATGAAAAATTGATTTTATTGGTATACATAATTTACGGGACGTTTTTCGTTTAGTGAGTTTTTCCACCCGAGGTACATAATTTTACCGCTTTAACGCGAGTCCCGTTCCGAGACAGGTTTGACTTTATAAACCGCCTTCACTTGCTTAATATTGAAGGAACCAGAGAGAGGGGGGATAGCCACGGCATATCTTTATGCCTCGTCAAAGTCGATCAATACTTAACAAAGGAAAGGAAGGAACCGAGAGATAGGGACGAGAACGATGGACTCGGTCGAACAACTTTCACCGCCGGCTCATCTTCTTCCCCTACCTCCTTCTCTTCCTCTAGCTCCTCCACCTTACACCTCTTCTTTTTCCTCCCCTTTGGGGCTGGTGTAGCTGAACGGAACCAGCTAGAGAATTAGACGGAACACTGGGCTCGGGGAAAGAATTCAATCTTCACCGCCGGCTGTCTTCATGCCTCTTCAAGCGACGTCGCCGGCGTTCAACAGCCCCTCCGACCACCAACCACCACGGGAGCCGCTGTCGGGCAATACTCGACCACCCTTGGGCTCGGGGATCGAGCCACTATCGAGCCAAACGAGCCATGGGCTCGAGTGAAGGTATATACGTTCGAAATTAATTAGCGGGTTGATTGCGGAGCCACCGTAAGGGCCTTTCGGTTCCGCTTTGCTAATTAAATTTATGGTTTTTATAATCTTGACGTTGATACGGTTCCACAGGTTCAAACCGCTCGAGAAACGGACGTCCGGATCTTCAGTTATAGCGAATACAACTTTTGGATAGCGATTGGCAGGTAAAGGACTTCAGATAATTTCTCGGGATTCGTTGTTAATCCGTTTGATCCGAGATTTGGTCACCTTTAAGAACTGTTGCTAGTGAAAAATTTTTATTTAGAAAATTGTTCCAAAAGTGAAGCGGATAATTAGTTATAATTCCGCCAAGATGGCTCCTTAAAGCATGATAACTAAGGATTTATTATGAATCGATATTCGGAAATCAAATCGTTTATCGATTAGAAAGTTGTAGGAGTTGAGAATACAACTAAGAAGTGTATCCATGAGCTCGTTGTTGAGAAATCTTTTGTTATATTTGACAGAAGGGTGATAAAGATTACTGTTGAATTGCTAAGGACGTTGAGCACGCCTTCTAAGGCAAGTGGACGGTTCTCTCTTGCATTATGGTTATTAAATGCGGAATTGAATCCCATTTAATATTTGCGTTGGGAACGTCTTGTTTGATTAATTAAATATGATAGGTTGTTATATTTGTTAGAAATAATGACCATGTTGTTTATTCAGTTTTGCGGTAGAACTGGATTTAGGTCCGTTATGGGTGACCTTGTATGCTGTCTCACGCTGAGACATTGTTGTTGATTAAGGTAGTTTCAGGGAGGGGAACGTGGTTCCATATCCTCTCTTTAAAACAATATTACATTAGGAGGGGCCTAATCCTAATGGTGGGTCATGACTCTCTTCCCCTGCTCTTCGTGTGAGAGGGTTGATAGGCACTCTAGCTAAGTGCAAGTTTGGCACGGTGTAGTGTAGACGACAGGGTAATAGGCCTCTCTGATCTCTACCTCACCATATGCAAATCAAAGATCAAGGATAGCTTAAGTCCTGTGATCTTGGTACAGGGTAGATGACAATGGATGAAATACTCCGATGATCTCTACAATACCAAAATATTTCGGCAGTAGTTCGAGCCGATTATGAATCACCAAACTGTTGTGAAAAGTTTTGAAAGTAATATAAGATAAGTGCGTTAGGCACATTAATATACCTGAATGGTTCATCCAGACGGAAAGCCATTCTTGCTCCCGGTTATGAATGATTCTTAATCAAACTTTGATTAAGTCAATCTGAATAGTCGATGGAGGCTTTTCAAAATGTTATGTGATTAATATGAGTTCCCAACAATTGTTTATGCTTCTTAAAGAAACCACAAGCGGTGGTGTTCTCTCTCTTGATTATGCAAGTCTCCTTCTTATTCTCTATAAGACTGCTAACTGTTGGATCATAATCCGAGTCTATTCGGATTCGGATGTCAATATGTTTAGTTACAACCATAAGAACCAAGTTAGATTCTCCGCTTGCTTAGTCTTTCATTAGACTAACCCGTCCACCTTCTTTTCTTTTATATGGTCGGCGGGTGTCCACCGTTGTATACGATACATCAGGTTCTTCTTGGAAGTTAATTCAAGAGGCGGATTCAGAGGTTTGAAGCTCCAGAAGTTGAAGAAAGGTTTCCAATGGTTGTACTTGAGTGAAGATCATGGTTGAACTACTTCAAAGTGAATCTGAGTTTCAGAAATAAGAACTTAAAGAAGACTGGTTGAAGATTTTGTTTAAATAGAAGGTTGTTCTATTTATTTACTAATTCTTTTTAAGTTAAGGCTTGTATAAGACCTTTTATTCTCTTTTCCGCTGTAAAGTTTTACTTAATTTTTTTTAGGTTTTAAATGGTTTCATTTACCTTGTTTTAGTTTGTTCAGTCAGTTTAAAGCCTTGGGTAGCTTCGGTTTAGTCTTAATCGGGGTTACTGGCGGTAATACCTCCAGGGTAGGAAGGGGGTGTTACACCGCAGTTGTGTTTTGATTGTGTTGACTTCTTTGAGTCGGCTACAACAGCAATCCCGACGGTGTAAACCGCGGTCACGAGCTTTAAATAGTGACCTCTCTACAATGTCACCGCGGGCGTGGCGGTGGAAACCGTGGTCACATTTCCTTTATCGCTTCTGGTCTTCTAAGGAACAACTATCGCAATCGTGGTATCACACCAGAGGGGGTGGTTTTCTACAGATCATCTCTCTTCGTTGAATTCCTTCTAAAAGCTCAAAATTCATCACTTGTTCTTCAAACTTCAATCTCATAATAAACAATATAAAAGATCCTAGAACTCTCCTAAAAATTTACTAAAAAGTCCTACTTACGCTGTAGAAACTACGACGTATCAATATTTAATGTTAGTGTCCCTACTAATATTTTGATGATATGCTCGCTAAATTGCTGAAATGAAACAAGCTTGTCTTTGGCAATATTCACTTCAAAAATTAGAAATTGTTTTGTCAATTGGGTGACATTAGGATGTGTCCCGTTTTAACGTGAATGTTGGGCATCTTGAAGGGTTTAAAAAGAACCCTGCAATTGCTGACCGAGATTTCAAATGAATTGATATTTAGAAAGAAAATCGTAAGTGCCTAACGAGGTTTAGAAAGTATGTGCCAACCAAAATTTAGAAAGAACTTCACAAGTTGATTGAGATTTAAAAAGAAGCTCGCTAAACTTGATCGAGAGTATTGAAGGAACCCACTTGATTGTCCTGTGGTTGCACGGCTCGTCGATAACCTAAATTTTCGAAGTAAAAATCGCATAACATATAAACTAAGGGTGTGTTTGTCAAGATGAATTAACTAGTAAATAAACCCTAATTAGTTAGAAAATTTATAAATTACATTTGTCTCCTGAAAATGAACTAGTGACTAATTAATAAACTAGTTAAAATGATAAACTAAAAAATCTATCTTATTTGCTACTTTATTTGCTTAAGAAAAAGGAAAAACAAATAATCAATCAACAAAAGATGTGTTGGATCGTAGGTTAGTCGAAATCAGTTATGGGAACTGTTCCCACACGCAGCGGAATAAGTAAGTATCCAGGTAAGTAAACAAGTAGAGACAATTCCCTTATAGAGGAACCCCACAAAGATCAACTAATCGCGTGAGTAAAGCTCTACCTCCGCTTGGAGGATTTTCGAATGATTTTCCTTTTCTTTATTACTTAGTTCCCTTCAGATTACAAGGCAGAATACAAACTTCTCTATTCCTACTAGGACTCAAACCTCTCTCTCTGCTTCTTCTTCTTATGTCTCTTCTCCTGAGTTCCCCTAGACCTAGGAACTCGTTCTTTCTCCTACACCGTCATCGAGATTAGCTCGCCGCCGGGGACTTTTCACCAACTTGATGGTTCTCACTCGAACACCTCTTTTGGTCTTCTTTCTATGTGTTTGGAGTTTTTGATTTGGGAAAAGTGAACAGCAAGGTGACTGTTGAAGGGTTTAAATAGGCGTGATGAGAAACCCTTATCCACTAGAGGTATTTGTCCTAAATGCCCTTTTTACCTTGCTCTCCAAGTATGATTCTTAAGGTTGACATGTGACTTTGATTTGAATTTGAATTGTCAACTCTTGAATCATTCAGGACCGTTGGACGGTCGTCTTCCTTCTGTTGAAGCTTTGAAAGTCAGAGATGCCCTTTTGTCTGGAACAGGCATGATCCCTAAAAATGCGCTGAGATGTCGCTTTCACGCATGCGCCAGTTCCCATCCAAAGAGAACTCTCGTCTTCTCGGTTCCCTTGTCTTGGGAACTCTTCTTGACTTCTGATGGATTCCTGTTCTTCTCATCCAGTTCCCATCGTGTGGGAACTCTGTTTTCTTCTGAGGTTGGTCGCTTTCTTTTCGTCGTTGCATTAGTTCACATGCTTTGGGAACTTGTTGTTTTCTGTTTTGCTTTGCGACGCGCAACCTGTTATACTGAAATACTTGGCAATTGTCGTTAGTTGCCATTGTGTTTGTCATTATCAAAACTGAGGACGTTGTTCCGATGTTAATGAACGTGAGTTCCTAACACCGACTCAACAAGATGAGAGAATGGGTAGTGGGTAGGAGAGATAATGTAGTCGGATGGATGAGATTTTTTTTGAAAGGAGGATGGATGAGATTTTGAAAAGCTAACATGATTGTCAGTCAACTCAAAAACTAGTTAAATTCAACAAACACCGTTTATTAATTTAACTAGTTTCCTATCTCCATTTTTATCTCATTTATTAATTATAATTAGTTTTTAACTTTAACTATTTGTTTAGCTATATGACAAACACAACCTAACTATAAACAATCTCCCTAAATCTAATTTATTCTACTTTTTTAGTCAGAATTGATTTAAACACAAGTAATTTTTACAATCTTTTGGCAAACTTCAAAAAACCAACACAAAAATCTCATAACAGAGAAGGAAGAGAGGAGAGAGTGTGTGTTTTTTTTTGCTAAGGGACTTTGTTTGCAATTTTAATAAATTTGTGTTTTGTTATTATTTTTACTAGACTATTTATATTTTAGATTTATAACAAATTTCAATCATTTAATCTGAGGCTTTAAATCAGTAGAAAATGTGTGTAGCTACGAATTGGTATATCGATGATTCACAAGGTAAGTTTCTTTTGGTAATCAAGGTGGACTGGAATCGAACCGGAAAAAACCGGCGATTCCAGAACCGGTAAATAGCCCTTGGAACCATGACTGTGGTGCGAAAAACTGTTGTCGCGGCTTTGCATTTTGTTACATTCTGTCTTTGACAGAATGTAAAATCGCGATCGCGGTTAACTAGCCGTTGGAACCGCGATCGCAGTTTTTTTAATCGCGATCGCAACTGATTTCCAAGGGTCACATAGGTTCCAACGACTATATATTTTCCTCCTAATTCTTATCCATTTTTACCCTTATAAACACCATATCCTACCTTCAATTCACACAAACCTCATTCTCTCGTATCTCTCTCTACTACTCTCATTCATAATCTCATAATCCTACAAGTTTCTAAGTTGCAAATCTCTTCTTAAATTTCTTAGCTACTCTCTTATCTCTATCTACTACTCTCCTTCTTAATATTCTACAAAAATGAAAAACCAAGGCCAAGGATTTGTTGATTTATTGACCGAGCAAGTCTTTAGTGGTGTTGGAGGTTCATAAGAAAGTCAAGTTAATCTTAATCCCTATCAACCACCTTATCCTCCTATGCCTATGCCGACACACTTCCTCCCTTTTGCTCCTATTTATAACTAATGAGTCGAGGCCGATGAGGAGGGCGATGAGGAGGACAATGAGGAGGGGGCATCTACGGCCAACCAAAGCTCAAAGGACCGATATGTTGTCAAGTGCAACTATTGTTAGGCGTATGCCAACACACTTCCTCCCTTTTACTCCTATTTCACAAAGCACTTCACCAAAGACAATGTATTGGATGCACAAGACCGATATGTTGTCAAGTGCAACTATTGTACCTCGAAGTACAATTGGAGGCACAATGGAGGTTATGACACCTTGAACAAGCATTTGAAGGCAAAACACAAGGACAAATTGGGCTTGTTGCAACGACAAACACGAATTTTAGGGTTAGTGAGTTCTTCCTCTCAACCTCCTCATTTGTATAGTTATAATCATGAACATAGTATTTATGCTTTGTGTAACACCCCCTTCTTATTGTACTTGAGGTGTTACCGCTAGTAACCCTAATTAGTCCCAAATCAAGGTTACCCAAGGCTTTAAAACTTACAAACACAGAAAGTATTATGACACTCTATTACAAACCATAGTATCACCTCCTTTACTACAAGGAACAGAACCAACCACTTGAACAAAGTAGAAAGTCTAACAACAAACTTATTCATCTTCAAACAACCATTTTCAAAACTTCTTGACCTCCTTAACTCCTTGGTTAGCCTTCACTCCTG
The DNA here is from genome assembly GCA_964016875.1 of Fallopia convolvulus. NCBI lineage: Eukaryota > Viridiplantae > Streptophyta > Magnoliopsida > Caryophyllales > Polygonaceae > Fallopia > Fallopia convolvulus. Next base: position 34,961,917 of record OZ024718.1, on the reverse strand, counting down.
GGGATTAACTCCTTTCATAGCTGATGCGTCGAAAACAAACGATGGGCACCAGCCGACCATACATTGGAATAAGGCGGTCGAGTTAGTCTAATGAAAGACTAAGCAAGTGGATAAACAAGGCATACTAAAATTTAAATTCCACAAATGAAAATAAAAGTTGGGAACTTACTTTAAGCTTTTATAATTGGACATTTCTCATTGATTAATCAGATTAACTTACTCAAAATCAGACTAATCCTACTCACAGTCAGAAATCAGACTGATTACAACATAATCATTCTTGATGCTTTAATAATACTAATGTGACTAGCGTTTTCATTTCTTATTATGATCAAAGTGTGCCTACATATGCACCTTGACAACTTAGTATGTAAATCGGCCAACAACCGAGATCAAGGAACTTGTTTCATCCATGATCTTTTATATTTACTCGGCCAACAACCGAATTTCGGCCAACAACCGAGATCAGAAGGTCTGTTTCATCCATGATCTTGCATATATGCCCGACCAACAACCGAAATCAGAGGGTCTATTTCACCCATGATCATTTATCCTTAAACTATACTATTTTACCAATGATATCTCCATACACACAAAGGATCTAGGTTCCGTTCTAACGCGAATCGGAATAACAACGATAATTATTATTTCTAATAATATCACAACCTATCATACTTTACTAACATAACAATCATTCTCAAATAGGAATATTAAATGGAATTTAAGTTCCCATTTAATAGTAACATTGCAAGAGAAAAACATCCACTTGCCTTATTTCTTGCGAGATTTCTCGGAGAAGAGTGGGAGGTTATTTTCTTCTAAACCTCGATCTGTTCAAATAATCGTCGTTGAATAAACCGGAAAGATTACAAACAAATATTAGAATTTATCGTAATCTTAAATTTTAATGTAAAATATTATTATTTTCCTATAATAATATTTTTATTCCGTTATTTTAATTAATCCGATATGCACGCATATCGAGATAACTCGTAAACCGATACGCGTAAATCGAGATAAACTCGTATCTCGACGCACGCGAATCGAGATAACCTCGGAATCCCGCTGCACACAAAACGAGGCTCTTAACAAGCGGATTTTTACCCTTGAGAATTCAGCAGAAAAGTTGGTCACGAAGGCCTGTTCAGCGGCGTCCATCGGTGGCATCGGAACGGCATCGGAGACGGGGGTCGTCGTTCTGGACAGCAGGGGAACACCCCTTCCTACTGTCGGCAGTGGTTGCTGCGTTTATGGTCTGTGCACGGCGCAAGAAGCCTTCCAATATGGCTCGTCACCAACTTTCAGATCTGGGTAAAATTCAGTCCAGATTCGGAAATCGTCTCTTTTGAGCCCGATTCTTTATCAAATGCTTTCAAATCTTATGGGGCTTTTGTATAGAACATTAACATGGTAATATTGAGCTTTGAATCTTCAAATTTGGTGGAGAAACGAGAGAGATATGAGTGTTTGAAGATCTCGAATTACATTAGGTCGAAAACAGAGACTTCGTTTTTGTATGGCTAAATTCGAAGGAATTCTCCAAGATTCAGCCTCAATCCTCCATTTATATGGACACCAGGACTCATCCTCGTTCTCCTCAATCTCTGAATCTGCCCTAACAGAGGTCACGAAGGTGTACAAATGGCACAAATTCAGCCACCCGAACAGAGGATCCGTGGAGGTGGCGAGCGATGACCGAAACCAGCGCAAAAGCTACTCCTAGCCTTGCTAGATGTCAAACAGATGGAGCATGACGAGAATCAAGGGATTCCGAAGCCCATCCTTGATTGTGTAGCAGGAGAAGAAAATTGAACGTCAACTTGTTCAGCACAGAGGAAGCAGGCAGGAGAAGGAGGAGAAAAAGAAAAGAAAAGGAAGAAGAAAAGGAAATTTAATAAAAAATTAAATTATTTCCCATCTCCTTTTATTTTACACTTTATCAATTTACTTTTCCCCCTTTTTAAATAGAAATAAACTTGCAATTTATTATCAAATAAATCTTCATTTAACAAGTTTACTCTATTTTAGAGGAATTAAATTAAGTGTAATTTTCTCCATACATTAATCATCCATGACAAAACGAATACCATTTTTATAGAACAAGCGATTATTAAACTTTGTCCGAAGATATTTGTATTGATCATTTGACATTTCAATTTACAGAAAGTGTGGGTCTAAATGATTCAGTCACTAACCATTTGCAACCCACTTATAAACGAACTACTAGAAAAACAATTAGGAAAAATGTGCTTAAAGGATATAAGATTTGTAAACAAGATTTGTCTTAGTTTTTTCCTCAAAATGATATTCGTGTTTCTATTTGTAGTAATTTTTGGAGTGATAGCATTCAAACTCATTCATACATGGGCATTACAACAAACTTATTCATTTTCAAGCAACCATTTTCAAAACTTCTTGACCTCCTTAACTCCTTCGTTAGCCTTCACTCCTGGGGATTAACTCCTTTAATAGCTGATGCGTCGAAAACAAACGATGGGCACCAGCCGACCATACATTGGAATAAGGCGGTCGAGTTAGTCTAATGAAAGACTAAGCAAGCGGATAAACAAGGCATACTAAAATTTAAATTCCACAAACTCATTCATACATGGGCATTACATGTCATTATGTTGATGATCATTTTTAATTACAAAAATGAGTTTTGGCTTTTCAAGAATTTGATGGGGTGTGTACTGCTTCAAATATTTGTAACATTATACGTACTATTTTAGAAGAATATGTATTACTTCATAGAGTTTTCATTATTTCATTTGATAATGCATTAAACAACACCGCTTCTATTAGTGATTTGATTCAAGTTTGTCAACCAGTTATTTGGAAACAAATATTTTCATGTAAGATTTGTAAACAATTAGGAAAAATGTGCTTAAAGGATATAAGATTTGTAAACAAGATTTGTCTTAGTTTTTTCCTCAAAATGATATTCGTGTTTCTATTTGTAGTAATTTTTGGAGTGATAGCATTCAAACTCATTCATACATGGGCATTACAACAAACTTATTCATCTTAAAGCAACCAATTTCAAAACTTCTTGACCTCCTTAACTCCTTCGTTAGCCTTCACTCCTTGGGATTAACTCCTTTAATAGCTGATGCGTCGAAAACAAACGATGGGCACCAGCCGACCATACATTGGAATAAGGCGGTCGAGTTAGTCTAATGAAAGACTAAGCAAGTGGATAAACAAGGCATACTAAAATTTAAATTCCACAAAATCATTCATACATGGGCATTACATGTCATTATGTTGATGATCATTTTTAATTACAAAAATGAGTTTTGGCTTTTCAGGAATTTGATGGGGGTGCGTACTGCTTCAAATATTTGTAACATTATACGTACTATTTTAGAAGAATATGTATTACTTCATAGAGTTTTCATTATTTCATTTGATAATGCATTAAACAACACCCGCTTCTATTAGTGATTTGATTCAAGTTTGTCAACCAGTTATTTGGAAACAAATATTTTCATGTATGATATGTTTGTCATATTTTAAACTTATGTTTTCAAGATGGTTTGAAAGTTTTAATGACATATCTTGCGCCTATTAAATATGTTGTTAACTATATTTGGCTAAAAAAGAAGACCACGAGTGGAAGAAGTTTTGTAATGACAACAGTGTTAACGCAATACTTTTTTCAAAGACGTCGGTCATCGTTGGAACTCCACTTGTAAATTACTTCATCAATGTTTACATTACAAAACTATTTTAGCTTCCTTTTCCGCTGAACATGTTCTGGGTTCGCAAGCAATTGAACCTTTTTGGGACCAATGTTATGAGATCGTGGAAATTTTAAAGGTTTTTAATGATGCAACTTATACTTTTAGTCAAATATATACACCAAGTGCTCATATGTTTATTTTTTATGCTTTTAATGTGGCGGGTGCCTTTATGGAAGGACTTTAATGGTCCGGCCTTGTTGATGCCATTTTATTCATGAAGAGGAAGTGGTTGATATATTATAAAACTATTCTCGATATTTATCTTTGTTACTTGTATTTTTTTATCCTAGATGTAATATACAAGGCTTGCAAGCCTTAGAAAAAGAACATTATTATAGAAATTGTAATGTTGATGTTTTTATGGAACGTGTTAGATCTCCTGTTGGTGATTTGTATAAGGTTTAAAGCACGAGTGGTGAGGCATCTTCTTTGCCTCAATTACCCCCATCGTCCTCCTCATTTCGCCATTTTTTCTTTCCATTAGGTTTCGTTTATTCCAAAATCTTACAAAAAGACCGAGATACATCAGCTCACATACGAAGTTTGATAATTATCTAACCACTACATTTGAGTTTGTTGAAGATTTTGATATTTTAGATTGGTGGAAGGAACATAAGAGGACGTATCCTACAATATCAAAGATCTCCGCTCAAGTACTAGCCGTTCCCGGCTCAACGGTAGCGGTGGAGCAAAAGTTTAGCCAATGTGGCCACATCCTAGACAATAGGAGATCAAGATTGGCGCCCGATGCATTGGAAGCTCAAGTTTGTGTCGGCGATTCGAAGAGGGCGGATCTGAGAGCATAATCGATGAAGTATACGGAGTCATCGGATGATGTACTAGACGATGACTACCCAAGTCGAGCTTTTCGCCGGGTCGTCTTAGGTAAGTAGCCAAGTGGGGTTCCGTATCAAAGGTAAGAGAATTACACGGGCTTTGATTCATATATGACCCCGAGAGGATACGTAGGAAACTTAATATCAAGTTCAAGCCCTTCTTTTCCCAACTCTTCTCTTTCTAAAGGGTGGATTCGGAACCGGCGAAATGGCTATTTTTTTGAAAAAATATTCGTTGGAACCAACAACCACGATCGCGGTTTTCGTACCATTGAAAAACCACGGTTTTGGATTCTATCTAAAAACACAATGTCTTACACTCTTAGTTGTGCAAACCACGAACGCAGTGTTGGAACCGCAGTCACGGGTTTTCACTTCCAACAACCATTTTTGTTTTTTTAAAGGGCCGGAACCGGCCAAGATTCAACCAAAATCGGTAAAAACAAGAACCGAACTAGAATCATGAACTGAACTGAGGAACCCGGGGTTAGCCGGTGGTTCTAGAACTGAACCCATGACTAGGTTGACTCGTGGAAGGGGAGGGTATCTCCACCTGATGTCCTTGCTCAGGAACTAACTTCCTGCACTTAATTTAGCAAAGCATATATATATGGGAAAATTGTATTTAACCACCCTTTATTTTACACTTGTTGCAATCAACCACCCTTTATATTTTTTTCCACACTTAACCACCCCTTATTTGTAAATATGTGCATTTAACCACCCATTTTGATGAAAACGTTATTTTCTTCGTTAATTAAAGTAAATTATGTTTTTTCCTTTCTTTTTATTTTTATTAAAAATAAATAAAAGAATTTAGGAATAAATTGAGCTTGGAATGTCATTATCATTGGATTTCGACCTACATCTCAACCTTTTGAATCTCAAGTCGTCGTCCATCAACTTAGACACGATCGACTCCAAGGGACGCTCAAAGTCGTCAGAATCAGATCCAAAACCCATGGTCTTTGCATCGGCGAAGTCGTGGTTCTTCTTCGCCATTAGATGGAGGGAATGAATTATTATGGAGGAAATTAGGTTAGGGTTATCGGCGTATTGAAACTTGAAAGTATCAATTATAGTTTTTCATTTATTTATTTACTGTAAATAAAATTTAAAAAGAAAGGAAAAAGCGTAATTTACTTTACTTAACGGAGAAAATGACGTTTTTCGTTAAAATGGGTGGTTAAATGCACATCATTACAAATAAGGGGTGGTTAAGTGTAGAAAAAAATATAAAGGGTGGTTGGTTGCAACAAGTGTAAAATAAAGGGTGGTTAAATGCAATTTTCCTAATATATATAGGCAGAATACATAAACGGCCACCTGTACTTGGGCCAATTGGTCACTTGGCCCCCTATACTTTAGTCCTAACCGTTTGGCCCCCTATAGTTGCACATTGAGACCTATTGAACCCCTAGTCGCTGAGGTGGCAAGTCGCGTACATTTTACGCTCTTTTGGCTGAGTATTTGGGCGAGTGAAGATAGCTTCTTTTTCTTTTTCTTTCCTTTTTTTTCTTTCTTCTTCCCTTGAAAATCTGGAAAAAAAATTTCTTTTTATTTTTTCTCTCTTCTTTACTGATCTTCTTCTTTCCCTGCCCCACCACAGATGCTACCACTTCATCCTCCTCCTTGCTCTTGGATCTTGTATCATCATCATCTAGTCCAATTGCTGGCATGTGGCCTTCAAACAAAGCCATGTGGCCGAACAGCTTGTTCTTCCTAGAGAAGGTGGTTCTTCTTTCTTGTTCCTCTCATGGCTTCTCCAATGGAAGCTTATATAGGGTTTTCAATTAAACATAAAAATTCAAGAAATTTGCAATTAAATTATGGGGCAAACATAAATTAAACTCAGATCTACTAATATCTTCAAGCAAAGTCATGATTCATGACCACACAAGTATGAATTTCAGATTTGTAAATTGTGGGTTCATGAACCCTACTTTTTAAATCCAATAATTGCTTCGAAAATAAAATCTAGCATGCTCGATCAACCATAAAAAAACTACATAATCCTAGATCTAAGCAATACCATGAGGCAAGTATTATATTCAAGTCCAAAAAAAATTCAAGTCTCCATGGCAAAAGCTCAACGAGGAAGATGACTTCATTTTTTTGTAATTTTATTCTTTTTTTTGTTTTAATCTTTTTTCCCCTTTTCTTTAATTAAACCAAATGACATGGAATATACGTGCAAAATATTTATACATGTCAGCGCGCGTAAAACACACGTAAAAAAAAGTCTCAGCGAGTAGGGGGTTCAATAGGTCGCAATGTGCAACTATAGGGGGTCAAACGGTTAGGGCTAAAGTACAGGGGGCCAAGTGACCAATTGGCCCAAGTACAGGGGGCCGTTTATGTATTCTGCCTATATATATATATGTAGCCGACTGCCCTCGTCACCTAGCAATGTCAGCACAAACTGCCCATCCCCGACCAACAACAGTTCGCTGTCCTTGAAATGTGCACGTTGTGCAATATAGAATTAGCATAATATATGTATTAGTTAATACAGAATTAAGCAAAGTTTATAAATATATTTAAAAAAATCCCTATAAACAGGGAGGTTGATATATATGCATTTTTCTTCCCTCGCTTTTTCTCGCTCTATATACAGTATTTGATTAAACCATTGTTGGATATCCAGGATTCAATCTAGAAAGACTAATCCGAATATATTGGATGAAATAAACTTACTAATTTAGTTTTGAGACCTGAGCTAAAATCTTAGGGGCTAATTGTGTACCAAATCATGAGCAACTAGTAGCTCTCAGGAAGTTATCATAGGGGCTGGAGGTTGGCAGTTTATATCCATCAGGTTGATACTGATACTCAACTGCACAGAGCATGGGCAATGAGCTGCATCCAGTAGACGGAGCCTGGATCGAATCAGTAGCTTGATCCGGGTCAACAAATGGATTTCCACACTGTACATTTCATACCCCCGTGATGAAACAAAAGTGTATCAAGTGAAGTGAAATCAAACATGGCTTCAAGTTCAAATGAAACACATTATTGAACATACCTTTGATGGCACAAAAGGGTTGGAGTTTTGTGGAAGGGAAAGTGCTTCACACTGACTGGCCAAATCCTTGTATGAAACATTGGGAGCAGTTGACACTGAATTTCTTACAACTTGGTTATCCGTGTTTAGAACCTAAGCACAACAAAAGTGAAATTCATATTCCCAGAATTAAACTCTCAAGAAATTTCAATTCACACAAGAATGTTAAAACATACTGATTCTAATAGTTGATCTACACTTAAAAGTTTTGGCATTTCTGTAGTTAATTGCTTCTCCAGTTTTGTGGGAGTAGGTGGATCCAACAAACAATTTTCTTCATCTACCGCAGGGAGAAGAGGGGCCTGTGCAATGAAAACGACATTCATTATCTTCTTTCATGTGTAGAGACAGTATCAGGTATCAGGTTGGTTGATTAAAGTGATTACCTCATCATCCGATTTGCTCTTTTCAGCATTGTATTGAAGATGTTTACTTGGATTTAACTGGGTTCCAAGAGGAACATCATCGGGCAAAAATTCACTCAGCAACTGCTCGGTCACGGTACCCAGTTCAGACTGCACAGAGAGAGAGACAAGTAATTAATAATAAAGTAAAAAAAAAAAAGAAATCCGGACAACTATTTTCTTGCACTTACGCTTGGTATGCTTTCTAGACTCTTTACAATCATTGGAACCAAGGATTCTCTACTGTGGTCACCAGTGACATCAATCTCTGAGAGATACTTTGTAGCAGAAGCATCGTCTTCCCTGGATCCAAACTTGATAGAAGATGTGCCTGTGCTGTCTGTCTTACTAGTAGTGACAGCTTGTAATTTCGTATCACCCACCAAACACAGAAATGGATCAACCTGAAGCACAACCAACACTAATTAAAATTAAACTCTAAGTGATCATAAGAGCCAAGTCTCGGTAGCATACCATTCTGCTTTTACTCTCAAGTGTTGCCTTGGCACGGGCAACAAGAGGAATTAGATTGTATGCCTTTGAAGCAAAAATTAGCATTGCAGTCGCCAAAGTGTAGAGTGATCTACTACGAGACGGAGACAATGATGATGATCCTAGACAAACAACTTCAGAATTGTCATATATGCCAAGGCTCCCCTATACACGCGCAGTCTCTTATGTAACAACAAAGTAATTGATCAAACCAAGGGGGTAAAATAGCATACCTCCTGAAACAGAAATGCTTCTCATGGAAAATGCTAGCTGAAAACTTCGAACCAGTACCTCCACACTAGAATGCTGCAGGAAAAATACATGATCAGAAACAAATAATCGGAAAATAAAGTAACTAATTATGGTAGTGACACTAATTAAGCAGATTTATAGACATCAATTACCAAAGCATGCAATTGAGCTTTGTAATAAAGCTAAGACTGAATTGGTTAGCAGATTACCTTTGCTCGGGAAAAAAATATCACAAGACTGTATGTATGTGCAATTGCTTCATAATTTTCAGGCGTATTTTGTGCAGAAATGGACTGTGCCCATATTGAAGATAGGAGAAGATTTATTTGCCTCTTACTCAGTTTCAAAACACGTCCTTCCTACGCTCCATCACAAAGAAACATTATTTGGTGCCAAGTTGTTGTAGCTAATGATTTAAAAGAAGCTCTAGACTGGTAACAAAACCAGTAGAACATGCTGTTGAGTCGACATTAGTTTATTCAAGCAACACACTCTTAAAAGTTAAAAAACACGAGGGAGATCTTCTAGCACGCAAGCTTCAGGATATGATAAAAACAATTGGTACCTGTTTATGTGATGGAACATCTTCTTTCGACGTAGAAAGCCTTACACTTTGCTTTCGGCTATAAGATGACTTCAATCTGTTAAGCAAGCTATCGCTTCTGACACTAGGGCTGCTCTCTTGAATGACATTATTATCCCGGGTTGCACTTGTCTTAAATTTCTCAAAAAGTGCAGCAGATGAAGAGAAAACAGAGACTGCCCTTGAAAGTGTTCTAGGGAGTTGTTTTTTTTGGGGCTCACTGGAGTTTGAATGAGTACGAGGAGCGACTTGAGTTGGTACTAGAACAACAGAAAAGATGCGATGAGCTCCTACTCGAGTTTCATGGTCTTGGTGAACCATGGCTGGGAGCAATTGATAAAACAAAGCCTCAGGAAATGCCTTGTGCTGATATGAATAATTGGGCAATGATGCAACTATTTGTGCAGCGCGATATACAGCTTGGGTTGTGGTTCTTGCTATGACAGTGATACTGGTAATATTTTCCAGCATCACAGCCATAATGTCAAGGATTGGACCTGCATCTCCCACCTATTTCAAAGAGAAAAGTCCAGATTTTTAAATATTGCAAAGTTTTATACATGCACCAAGAGGCAAGAACTGAATAAGTATGACACCTTAATTGATAGTTGGACAAGGCATTCGTCCACACACTCCTTGAACCTCTTGTTCCATGTAATTGTGTCATTCCCAAGGTCTGCATCATCAAGACCTAAGTGTATGCCTTTCCTCAAATGCCTCATAACAGCGCTTACTGCACCGAGTATGGCAACAGAAGCCTGGACTTTAGCCTGCTGAGCTATATAGGTGGTGATCTCGAGAATGTCCAATTGCATGTCAGGTTTTTTTAGAACATTTTTGTGATCAAGATGCTTGACTAATATAGAGAGCAGAACGTGCATAGTGTCCCCTGGTTATGGAATTTTTATCAATGATAGCTGGAATCAGGTAATATAGAGAGTAGAAGATAAGTTTGGAAGGAAGGGTGTTGTACCAGACATATCCATCACTGATTGCATGTCCTTTAGAACTGGAAAAGCAAGCCCATCTTTAATAGACCATTGACTTCCTGTATCAAAATAGCGGAACAAACACTCAAAAACACGCCTAATGGTTGTTGCTTCCTTCCCTAGCATAGCCATATTATGCAGGCAGACTCTGGACCAGAAACCAGGATCCTTGGCATCTTCCCTGTACAACAAAAACAAAGAATATACTAACCGGCCATATTCAGGTATGACTGCATTGCACAAGGGATTTTATGCTCATAAAATTTCTTACTGTGTCACATTCAGTTCTCCTTTCTCATTTACAATCTTTGACCATGAAGGAATCTTGACCGCAACTTCATTTGCAATGGCTTCTTGCACACCATCATTATCATCCTCCTTTTTTTTAGGGGATGTATAGCTTTCTAATACAACTGATACAACCTGTTTATGCGATAAAAGACATATTAAGGCAACAATAGCCAAGTCTGAAATATAACTGCATAACTATAGTTAATAGTTATTGTGTATCCATAGTTGGTATGTCATCAGTTTCCAATTTCTACTTGTTGGGGTTTCATATGTGAGTCCTACAAATGAAAGAAAATGGGAAAGCCAATCAACATAAAGCTAAGGGAAGCAAGCTCATGGCTACTTACACTATCAAACTCATCTGAAATATGAGAATGTTGACCCATCATCCAAACCTACACCAAAAACAATAAGTATTTGTACATTATTCTTAAATCAGTGACAAGTCCTTCAATGGAAATATATAAATAAGTTGGTGCTTATCCATTCAATGCATTATGAAAGTTCCCTTTCTGGTCTACTTATATTCCATGTGTAGATTTGAACTCTCACTTGCTGTTCATTGCCAGATTAAGATGAGTTCAGCAAGTTTAATTAATCACCATTGCAGACAGAGCTTGTAGCCCAGCTGCACGAAGATGAATAGCCCTCTCTCCTTCCCCTTCTTCACGAGTCAGCTCATACAACTTTAGAATAAATACTTCTAAGTTAAACATGTAAGTACCATCCAACTGTAGATACAGAATCCCGAAATTAGTTCAAAGTATCCCGGTCCTTATGGTCAACATATATCTGATAATAAGAAGAAAAAAAAAAGTTTAGCATGCTTGCGAGGCCAACCTGATTAATAACAAAATCAAAAAGAGTTTGACATCCTACAATCCGAATTTCATCATGCCTAGTCTGATCCAACAGAGTTTGAATAATGCATAGCAAACTGCTAGCAAATAGAGGCCTGTTAAAAAGCGACGAACGTCAGATAAAGAAGAAAACTTGAATTGGACATGATAAAGTGCAAGTTAGATTATGCTATATGAATGTAGTTTGTCAAAGATTGTGGACCTGGGTCATGAAAAGTTTTTATCCTTACTCATAAAAAATGCCCTTAAATAAATTTTTACTTTGTACATTGGAAATGAAAATGGAACAAATTTAGTTCACTTTTTCATTAAATGTAACGATTAAAGTGGAAAAAGTTGTATTCAAAATATGTAAAAGGACAAGTTTTTATAAACAAGATTTTAGGTCTAAAAAGACAAATAGGCTTATACGAAGGGATATAATTCATATGCAGAGTTCCAGAAACTTAATATCAAATTTTAATAATACTTAATGATTCTACAATGGAATGAAAAATAGTTGGAACTAGTTGAATTCTCATACAATGCGCGAGTTTTATTTAAAATATTTTCCTAAATAAATAATTCTTAAATTTGCTTAATTAAATAATTAGTTTAATTTTTAAAATTTGAAATGGCTAATTTTAGGAGTAGTACCAAGAAAAAATAGTGGGACCCAAATAATTAATAAAAATAATAATTCAAAAATACCAAAAAATGACACATAGGCAAATTAAATGTAAGGTTGACATGTGACCAAAAGACATTTCTTTAGTATATAGATAGATGGATAAATAGATTAGCATAATTAAGGGGCCCATATTAATTTTAGTGACTTCACATCTGAAAGAATATCTAGTAATCGAAACAAACAATTCCTAATTCAGAAAATATAACACAAGACATGCAAATAGGTAAACTTAATACATGACTTGAAGATAATTAGAAACAAGAAACTCACATCTGCTCCTTGCAAGAAATCAGTAGTTTCCTGTATATAGACATAACAATTTTGGCTGCATTAAAATTCTCTATCCTTAATTCCTTGTAACATCTTTGCTCAAGGTTTTCTGAAATCTGGGGGAATGAACGAAATATTTCAGATGAAAGACGTGTCTTTAAATCAATAAAGGTATATAGTAAAACATTTAAGTGGCACTGAACCATTAAGGCACAAAACACAACTGAAACAAAAAAAAAAGAAAATGAAAATGCAAACTGCCAAAAGATAAAGATATTTTTCCACCATTAGTAGTTCTTAGTAGCTTCACTAGTAAATTCAGAACATCTCTTCAGCATGCCTCAACCATTACTCAAAAGTGTTGGTAATTTTAGTATCATCGACACTTGAGAAGTCGCCAAAGTATTTTAGTGTGATCGGGGTTCATATCGGCATAATAGAAATCAACTTTACTATAATGCGGAGGTCATGGACTACGACTTCTGTGAAGTTTACAACTTTTGTGAGGTCTACTGCTTCTGTGAGGTGTGGGACTTTTGTAAAATCTGTGACCTGAAGTGACGTGTCTAGGGTTCAACAACCGACATTTGACTTAAACAAAAATGTGTTTGAACTAAAACGCTTATGTAACAACTGGTTGGAGGTTATATAATATGAATGAAGCCTTCCATGGGCTCTGACAACTAGTGGTAACTGTTTCGTAACTTTCACGAAGTCAACAACCTAGAAAACTACCTATAACCACTGGTGATGTTCAAAGGCCTATTTGGGCATATGTGTCAAAGGTTGAGCAATTGCACTCTCTAAAAAACATTCTCAACAGAAGCATCAATCCACATACAAATCTCTAAGGTTTTGTCCTAGTTTGGGACCCACGACAAGGGCGAGAGGGCTTGTCTTATCTTAAAGCGAATTTCACGATAACACTTGGGCAAAATAGGGGTGAAATATCGTTTTAGGAAAGCATCGATGCGATTCAAGATTATATCAAGTTCTATGTACGTTCATTGATCAAGATCCCTTGTTGTGTTGTTGAAGTCCGCGACTTCCTTGAAGTTCCCAACTTTGAAGAGTTCTTCTTGAAGTCAAGAGCACGCCCCTTCCCAACAGTCTAAAACTATATATGCATATCAATGTCATTCATTGATGAGATGACCTCGAAGTTTCAAAAGGTGGAGAAGTTTGAAGGCATGGACTTTCGAAGATGGCAGAAGAAGATACACTTCTTGTTGAACACCTTAAAGGTGGTGTATGTCCTCTCTACTCCTGATAGCTTGCATTTAGGTGTAGCTTAGGATGCATATTTAGGTTTATTTTGCATGGTTTTATCTTAGTCTAGTTTAGTTCTTAGGCTTTTAGGTTTTCTAGGAAATTCGGGTTTCATGATTAAGATGAAGCTTAGAGAGGATGGATCTTAGATCATTTTGGTGAAGTTTAATGATTAAGATGAAGCTTAGAGAGGTTCAAGTGAAGATTATAAGAGCTAAGGTCCAAGATCTTGAAGGATAAAAACGCTTAAACAAGGGCTATGCATTGGAGTCTTGTTTTGACACCTCTATCTTGCAATGCTTGGTTTGGGAGCTATAGTGGTCGGATGAAGCTGAATTTGGTATCACTGAAAAGATAATTCGAAGAGCTACAATTCATATTTTTACTCCGAGTCCAAATTCCAACTCGAAGAGGGTCAAAATAGTCTCTGAAGTGTAACTTGAATGCTAAATCGAAGAGTGCCGCGGGCTAGGATGACAATGTGCGCGGCCGCGCCACACAAGGATGAGACTGCGCCATCTGCTTTCGAACGGAGAGAGTTGGGCCGCGTGTTTGGGCTTAAGATAGATCTTGACCGACGTGTTTTATTGTATTTCGGGTTTATTGATCTTTGGATATCTTAGGGGTATAAAAACCTTGTTTTTAGTTTCTCTTTCATAACATTGATCATACTTTTGGAGGCTAGGGTTATTCTCTCTAGAGGCAAACTTTAAACATTTGTAAGTTTTTATTTAATTCAAGTATGCATTGCTAAATTTATTGTGTTTGGCTAGTTATTGAAGTCTTGATTTGCATATTGTTGTGAGATTTGATTGATTCTCAACAAACTTGAATAGAATTTATTCCCTATGCTTAATTGAATCTAAACTAGGGTTTTGTTAGATTAGCTTCCTAATTGAATTTCTAGTTATAACTAAATCTTATTAATTACCGGTCGGGGTTAATTTGATCAAGAGAATAACTTTAATCAATTTAGTACCGGTTGGACTAGTTGGTTAAAGAAGTGAATAAATTCACAAGTCACTTAGATGTCTGGTTGCTCTAAGTGCTTGTTTTTATTGATAACTTGAATCATTATGTTGTTGTCTAATTGAATCTAGAAGATCTTTTAGGTTGTTAGATAATTAGGGTTGTTAGACTGGTATTTCTATCAACTAAATCTGAAATTCGGGTCTTAATCCTTAGTAGGGTCATAATCCACAATAGATTATTCAAGTGAGAAGAGAATCAAAAGAATCGATGATCAACAAAGTAATGTCATGATGGATTTAACTAGTTGAACACTTGTCTCTCATATATTTATAATCAACTTTGCATTCATATTTACTTTTTAATTTGCATCTTAGACTAGATAATCATTCATAAAACCCCCATAATTTGGTTACTTGGCACGCAAGCAAAAACACAAATACACGATGTCAAGTGTTATTGACAAGTTACCACCATCATGAAAAGACTTTAAGCACGTTCTTAAGCACAAGAAGGAAGAAATTTCTCTTGTGGAACTTGGAAGCCATTTGTGTATCGACGAAGGTTTTTGAGCGCAAGATAAGGACAAGGAGTTGGAGACTCAAAATTCTTCCACTGTCAACATGGTGGAGTAAGGTTCTTGTCATGGGAACAAGAATAAAGGCAAGAAGAGGCCTTTGAATAGCAACACAAAAGTTGATTCCAACATGAAACACATTCCTAAGGGAGATAGGCATAGGATTGTCATCCTAGAAAGGATAAGAAGGGAAATTCTCCCAATCACCCTGCTCAAGGAGTCACGAACTCTGGGTAGAAATATCATCAACGTAAGCAGTTTGGGAACCTTTTCAAGTTTGTGACATTTGCAAGTTTGGATTTTGTCCATAACATTTTTAGACATTTTTTGTGCATGATGATGAGCTTGGTTGGTGGATAGACTTTGGGGCTACCACTCACGTGAGTAGAGACCGATCAATGTTCATAACTTTTTTTTCCTATGGATAATGGACGAGTCTTGCATGGGAAATGAGTCAACGACCCCTATACAAGGCAAGGACCAAGTAGAGTGGAAGTTTTCATCCAGGAAGACAAAGTTCTTAGTTCTGTTTACATGTCTGAAACTATGCATATATCTAGAACCTCTTAAAGGTAAGAAAGCTCACAAGATTCTACACCTTCGAAGGGTTTTGATTCTTCTCTTTTGCATGCTTGTTTGGTCATGTTCATTATAAATGCATGCTTGATATGTCTAAAGATGGTTTGATTCATGTTTTTGACATGAATGTTGAGAGGTGTAGAGCTTGCATGCTCACTAAGATATCTAGACAACCTTTTCTTGATATTCATAAAGTTTGAAACTTGCTAGAGTTTGTTCATAGTGACTTGTGTGATTTTCATGCTACTACCTCCTTGGGGAATAAGAAAATATGTGGTTACTTTCATTGATGATTATTCTCGTTATTGTTATGTATATCTTTTGCATGCTAATGATGAAACTTTGGATAAGTTTAGAACTTACAAGTCTTAAGATGAACTTTAAATGTCTATGAATATCAAGAAGTTGTGCACCGACAAAGGTGGCGATGGAATTATCCATGAGATTATTTCTCCCTACACACCACAACAAAATGGTGTGTCGGAGAGGAAAAATTGAGTTCTAAAGGAGATGGTTAATTCCATGCGCTCCTATTGGGGTTTCAATAATGGATTTTAGGGTAAAGCCATTACGGCTTGTTACTTACTAAATCGAGTTCCAAACAAAGGTGGCGAGTATATGTAGGGCAGTAATGAGACTTCCTAAACCTAAGCAAAAGACCTTGGGTGAGAGAATTGTTGAATCCATCTTTCTTTGGTATACCAAGCACTCTAAGGCGTATAGGTTCTATGTTATTGAACATAACCCATTTATTTTGGTTAATACCATTATAGAGTCTAGAGATGCTATCTTTGATGAGAAGAGATTTTCATCGATGCCTATACCAAAAGATTTGGTTCTGTGTTCTACTAAGAACATTGAGTCGATCAATAACCTGTTGGAAGTCACGGACCCGATGAGGGTCCCGGACTTGGTGGAGGTCACAGACCCCCGAAGGGAACCAAGAACATGAGCTTAGGAGTAAAAGAATGAAAAATCTACGTCTTTTGGTCCTAATACATGTAATGTTATAGTGTTTCCCAAAGACGTTTGATGAGGCCATGAGGTCTTAAGAGATATCCTATTGGAAGGAAGCTATAAATGATGAGATGGACTCTATCATGAGAAACCACACTTGGGTGCTGGATGATCTTCCCTCAAGTTGTAAACCTTTAGGAAGCAAGTGGATCTTCAATAAGAACATAAAAGTGGATGGTACCATTGATAAGTTTAAAGCCCGTTTGGTTGTCCAAGGGTTTAGAAAAAAGTTTGGGACCGACTATTTTAATAGTTATGCACCAATTGCTAGAATACTCACCATTAGGTTGTTGATAGCCTTTGAGGTGATTCACAACTTGGTTATACACCAGATGGAAGTTAAAACACTGTTTTTGAATGGGGATCTAGAAGCGAAAGTTTACATAAAACAACCTGAAGGGTTTGTAATGCCCAATCAAGAAGAACAAGGTATGTAAGTTGGTGAAGAACTTATATGGCTGAAATAAGCACCGAAATAGTGGCATCAAAATTTTGATGACATTGTGTTGTCCAATTATTTCAGACTTAATTAAGCGAACAAGTGTGTACGTATATAGCAATTTCGATGACTTTGGAAATAGAGTTAGCATTTATCTATATGTGGATGACACGTTGATTTTTGGTACAAACCAAAGACAAGTAGCCTTAAAAAGGAATTTTGGTCATCATAATTCTCCATTAAAGACACAGGGGAGGTTGAAGTCATCCTTTGATTTAGGATTAAACTAGTTATACCCGTCGTGCCATGCATGACTATATGGATTTAATGCTTAATTTATTTAATGAGTAGAATTTTAATTAATTATAAAAAATAAAAACAACTTATTTACTAAAAAAATGTATAAAATTTTACAATTATTGCCATGTGAAACGGAGGTAAAATCATTAAGGTGAGTCCGCTATAATTTTGATGGTTTAATGATAATTTATTTATGGAAAAATAAAAACAAAATTTATTTTATTAGAATCATTTAATTTTAAAAATATTTTACAAGAAATAGATAAAAAGGTAAAAATAATGTAAATTCTTATAACTTTTTATCAACTTTAAAGTTATTTTAAATAAAAATTGAAAAGATGAAAAACTATGAATAAAGATTGAATTTTTTAAAGATAAAACATCTTCTATATTTGAAATAATAAGTCAAAAAGGAAATTATAGAAAAGATAATGTAATTTTTTTTTATCAAAATTCAATTTAGGCAAGTAATTATCTAGATATTGAAAATTCTATTTTTTAATCAAAATTTGATTTAAGATAAATATTTTACATAAATAAAAGATAAAGATAAAATAATTTTTGTTATTTTTAAGTAAAATTCGAATTTCATTTTTTTACATGAATAGAAAGAAATTTAATTGAAAAAACTAAATTAATATGAATAAAATTAATTTTTTAAATATAAGGTGGGGCTAGAATTAATGTGGTGGCTCGAAAAGGTATAACTTTAATATATAGTTATAGATTTTGCCAAAAATTTGCCAAATCCAAATCTTATAGAATATTTCACATGGATATAAATAATAATTTTATTATATATGGGATCTACACTTATTTTTAACCAATAAAAATACCCAATTCAACCAATCAATTTGGTTTTAAAAAAAGGATGTGGTGTTTTCTAATCTAAAAGTGACATATGTCATTTAATAATTTTTTTAACCTCCGCTTTAGTATATAGTAATGATGGGAAAAGCAAGGCCTAATGTTAATACAATCTTATTACATCGAGAAAGTGTTGAAGAAATTCAATTGTGATGGTTGTGCCCTAGTTAGTAGTTCATATGATCGAAGTTTGAAGTTGTTACCTAATAAAGGCAAAGCAAGTTCGCAAGTTGAGTATTCAAGAGCTATCAAATGCTTGATGCATGCGATGACAAGTACTAGAACGAATATTGCTTTTGTAGTTGGGAAACTCAACTGCTATACTAACAACCTTAGTGTGTTCCATTGGCAAGCAGTCTGAAGGGTATTATGATACCTTAAGGGCAATCAAAGTTTGGTCTACGTCGTTACGTTGGATCACCCTTTTTGTTAGAGGGGTACTCAGATGCGAATTGGATAACCAACAAAGAGGATCAGTCGTCAACGAGTGGTTGGGTATTTCTACTTAGTGAAGGTGTCATTTAATGGGATTTCAAGAAACAAGCATAATGAGTTCAACAATGGAATTTGAGTTTGTGGCACTAGTCGTAGCTGGGAAGGAGGCCTAATGGTTTCGTGACATGGTTTATGAGATTCCATTGTGGGAAAGACCTATTTTGCCCATATCAATTTATTAGGATAGCACTGCAACTTTGGTTAAGGCATATATCCATGAAATCCATCACTTAGGCATGATGCATAGTGTGGTAAGAGAGATCATTACACACGGGGTGATTCCAATGGATTTGTTAGGCCACAACAAAATTTGGTTGACCACTTGACGAAGGATTAAGCTAAGGACTTGGTGTCCAATTCAGTAAAGCGAATGTGTTTAAGACTTGGATAAGTTTCTAGTGGTGGGATATTCAATTCTTTTCCAACTAATATTGTGAACAAATTCAATGTGGAAAGCCTACAACTAGAAGTTGTGAGCACAACATAAATTCCCCAATGTGTGCTTTGTACTACAAGTTAGAGGCTGATGTTGTAGACATCTTAATAGATATTTTGAAAAAGTGCAGTTATAGGTGCACGGCTTAAATGGTTGACCTATGGGAATGTTAAGTTTCTAGCCACTTCATGAAGTTTTTGGTTGGCTTCACATTAATGAAGTCAAGTAGACTTTAGAGTTGTAAAGAAACTTGTGTGTGTGTGTTATCTTGAGGCATCCAAAATAAGTTGATTGGTTCAATCCTTAGGACACCATGATTCATGGGTGTTTTGAATGTGTAATAACACTAAGCGAAAATTCAATTGTTGCGACATTTTTCGATTATGCATGAGTTTGAGACTAATGCTTGATCTATTTTGTGGATTAAGGATTACACTAAAATGGGGGGGGGGGATTGTTGGTGATTTTAGTGTGATCGACACTTGATAAGCCCTCAATGCATTTTGGTGTGATTGGGGTTCACGTCGACACAATGGGAATCGACTTCACTATAACGCGAACTTAGGTGTGCGAAGTGCACATTTGTGTAAGTTCAGCTAGGTTCCAAAGGCTAAACGTCAGTTAAAGTTTGTTACATGTTAGAGAACAAAGTTCTCTAAGAGTTTATGAACTCTAAGGAGTCGTGGACTCAAAGTCTACAACTTCTATGAGGTCTGGGACTTCTGTGAGGTCGAGGACTTTTGTGAAGTTTGTGACATGAAGTGATGTCTCTGGGTGTAACTGCTTAGTAACTTCCAATTGACTTAGACAAAAACATATTTTAACTAATCAAAATGTGCATGTAAAGACTATTTAAAGGTTATATTATTTGAATGAAGATGCCAATAGACGTGGAGAGCTAGTGGACAACTAGTGTGGACAACTAGTGATAACCGGTTGGTAACTGACATGAAGTCTACAACCGAGAAAACTCCCTATAACCACTTGTGACATCCAAAGGCTTATTTGATGATTTGTGTTGAAGGTTGAGCAATTACACTCTCTAAAAGACATTCTCAACAAAAGCATCAATCCACATACAAATCTCTAAGGGTTTGTCCTAGTTCGTGGCCCACGACAAGGATAAGTGGACTTGTCTTATCTCAAAGCGAATTTCACAATAACCCTTGGGCTATATATGGGTGAAATATCGTTTTTAGAAAGCTTCCATACGAGTCAAGCTTATATCAAGTTCTATGTACATTCATTGATCAAGACCCTTGTTGTGTTGTTAAAGTTCATGACTTCCTTGAAGT
This sequence comes from Fallopia convolvulus, assembly GCA_964016875.1. Taxonomy (NCBI): domain Eukaryota; kingdom Viridiplantae; phylum Streptophyta; class Magnoliopsida; order Caryophyllales; family Polygonaceae; genus Fallopia; species Fallopia convolvulus. Next base: position 34,941,217 of record OZ024718.1, on the reverse strand, counting down.
TTCCAACTTTGAAGAGCTCCTGAACTCAAGAGCACGCCGCTTCGCCAACAAGAAAGACCCCACAATTATTTCTATTTTATACATAACATTTATATATTAAATTTGTTATTTCCAACATTATTCTAAAGAATATTTCAAGTTCCTTGGGGCATCTTCTAAAACACCCTAATGACATTATTGATTATCAATATATTGCCAAGGAAGAAGGCACACAAATGAAAATAAGAAGTAAAGCATCAAGACCATGCTGACAAAAAATATGTACCTTTGGTATACGTAAAGGATTTTTTACAGCATATTCACATAGCTTCCCTATCATCCGTTCATTTGGCCCTTCATCCTATCATAATAAAGATGTCTTTTTAGAATAAATAAATAAGAGTAAATTCAACTCACTATAGTAAGGTCATAGCTTCAATACTTCACTAAACCCTTGCATAAGTACTCATGATATATATATATGTGTGTGTGTGTGTGTGTGTGTGTGTGTGTGCGCGCGTATATAATGATATTTTTCATGAGGATATCATTTCAATTATTGGTCCATTTTTATGTTGTAACTAGTAAAGACTTTTGAATGAACCCTTATGAAATAGAAACATGAAAAGAAAAAAGAAAAGGATTTTGCAATCTCCTGACTAGATGATGGAACTTTAAGTAATTTAGGGACCACAGAAAGCAGAAAAATTATCAATTGCAGATTGTTTTGCTGTCTAGAGTTTAGACATAAAGCTTTTTCTATATAGTGTTCATAAAATAAACTAACATATAAATATATTGATCAAGGACACATTATAGAATATAGCTAACATATTCCATAGTAAAAACAAGTCCATATAGGAGATTATATGGCCAAATGCCTATTCAAAATATTAAAAAAATTGGAAAATACCATATAACTGAACTATTCTTCAATAAAAAATTATGAACACAATACAAGGAGGCAGTGACAAGGTAGTGCAATTATATACATGGAGATTATACCATGGTAAATTTTAAAGTATTATTATTATTATTCAAAAAGAACATTTTATCATGTGACATCCGACCATAAAATTCTCAACATTTCATCGCTGACATGTCTTTCAACATCATCGTCATCATCATCATCGTCATCATCATCATCGCCATCATCATCATCATGGCCCCTAGTATAGTCCCGCACAAGCGGGAATTAGGGGGTCAAGAGGGTTAAATGTCTTTCAATAGCGTTTCAACAAAAAGGCCAATGTTCAAACTTAACATGATTTATTCCAGCAAAACATTCATGTTGTACATATAGGCTTAATAGGGAAAGAATGCAATGATGAAAATTCTAACCTGAGATTTAGGGAAAATATCAGCAATAAGTTTCTTGTACCTCTTGACAGGCTGCCTGGACCTAGTTTGCAAGCCAGGACAAAAGCAGCAAAGGGTATCACATGCTTGGACCATTTTTTATATTACTAAAAAATGTTGCAACCAAAACCCCTTTAATCTCTATCTATCTACTTAAATATATATCCCATTTCTTTGCCTAAAATTCTGGATTTTTTTTTCTTTTGTTTTTGTTTTTGCTAGGATGAATAAAACATCCTAACATTCATCAAAACATCTTGATTTTGGGAAAAGGAAAAGCAAAGCCCTTAAACTCAAATAAGGAGGATGACCATTTCGTTCTAGGACCAGCCTACAACCAAAAATAACAAAAAAAAAAACAAATCAAGATGAGAACACCCAAAAAACAATCAAATTGTGCATCAATTTCAAATTTAAGAGAATTGAGCAACCAATGAAATGATCGCTACAATGCCTAGGATTTGATGATTTTTGTTTTAATTTTAAACAATTAATACAAAACAAACATAGGCAAATAAAATTTTGGAGGCAAAGAGTTGCAAATAGCTCAAGATGGATGCTTTCCAAAAAAAGATGGAAATCCGTCATAGACTATGCAAAAATGTTCCAATATTCAGGCATTCCTTGCCACGAAATTCAAGAACCTCTATCTTACCCCCTTCCTCTTTTTTCGTCCTCCCCCCCCCCCCTCTCTCCCCTTCACCTATTTCTCTCCTTTCACAACAAAACACACACACACACACACACTCTCTCTCTCTCTCTCTCTATCTCTCTATCTCTCTCTCTCTTCCATATTTTTTTTCTATTTTGTAAAAATAATGCTACAAAAGTTCTTCCTCCATTCCCCTTCCATCCAGTTCGTGCCAAGAAAGCAAGGAGAATTGTACTTCCGCCAACGATCCTTTCTAATTTGGAAGAAATATGGATAACCAACCATTAAACATAGTAATTTTATAAAATCAACATTTGAGTAAAAATCAATGTATATTATAAAAGTTGGCAATTTTTTAGCTATAAGAACGAAAATGTTAACGAGGTTCGCATAGCCGAGATTGCTAGTATCTTGTAGGTGAGTAAGCAAGGAGGGTGGAAAGAGAAGACCCTTTCTAGGACAAGAAAGGAGGTATTGATTAAGTCCATTGCATAAGCAATCACGGCATATACTATGTTGTATTTTGCCTTTCCTAGAGTTTATGCATTAAGATTATAAAATTGTTTATTAACTTTTAGTGGGGTGAATGGAGTGGGAAAAGGAAGGTGCATTGGCTTAATTGGAAGAAACTTTGTTTGCCAAAAGATAAAGAGAGCCTTAACTTTAGGGATACGGAGAATATTAACTTGGCTCTCCTTACTAGACAAGGTCAGAGATTGATTCAAGAGCATGCTTCTTTGCTTTCTAGATTGGTTAAGGTGCGATATTTTCCTAACACAAGCTTATTGGAGGTGCATGTGGGTCATTTCCCAAGCTACACTTGGTGTAGCATTTTAGAGGGGTGAGAGGCTTTAGAAAAGGGTCTGGTGTGGCATGTGGATAATGAGGCTTCAATTAATACTTGAATTGACGTATGGATCCTCTCGCCCATGTAGGATTAAGGCGATCGCAGGGCCTCAGGTGCGGGAGTTTAAGAGGGGTGATGTAGACATTGTTGATTGGACTACAACTTATTCACGACATGATGAGGTTTAGTCGATTTCCCACCCGTGTGATGTTGATTTGATTTTATCAATGAGGTGTGTAGTGCATCAACACCGAATGAACTCACATGGTTTTATGCTAAGAATGTCATTTTTCGGTCCTTATTGGCCTATTAGTCAATCATATGCCACTTAGGGGCGGATTTAGGGAGCAAAGGTGGTTGGTCGTCCCCTTTTCCTTACAAGGAACTGAAAAATAGTAATGGGGGAGTGGTGATTCCAACCGTTGTTCCCACTCTTTCAATATTTCTAGATATATGATTAAGTTAGAATAAATGTTAAAATGTTGTGTTGCTCCATCAATAAATGGGTGAGACTAGGTGTAGAAGGTCATGAATTCAAGTTTCTATATTCGCACTTTTGGTATTTTTTCTTGATGGGCCTAATTTTGTCACATATAAATGGCCTTAATTTTTTTAACAGATGAGCCTAATTTCCTAAAACATGACTTGATTGAATAGTTCTAAAATAACACATAAATTAAGTAAATTCACATTAGATTTTTTAATATTAGTTAACTTGAATTTGTTTACACTCTAACTATTTGTTTGAATAAAAATTTTCAATACTTTCTAGTTTGATTGAATTTGTTTATACTATCGTTTAGTCAAATTAAGTTTTAACAATTTTGTTCGTGGATTGTAATTTGCAAAAGAATAATATGGTCAAATTGAAAAAAATGCATTTTGTCATTGTTATAGAAATCAAATAAACTTGTTTATACTAAACTGTTTTCAAAAGGTGTATGGAGAAATTTGTTATTAATTTATCAATTTCAAGTATGAATCTTCGATTATCCTTATTGAATCTCATACTATTTAAAAGAAATTTTCGGACCCTTCCTTCCAAAATTTTCTGGCTCTGCCACTGATGCTACCACAAATAAGTTTTGAGATTGATAGTGGGCAAACTACTTCTGACGACTGGCCTTTTCATAGTCTAAGGAAGATGATTTGGAAGATTAGAATGGTGCTCCAAATTAAATCTTTTCATTGGCGGGTGTTTTGTGAAGTTCTTTCGGTCAATGAAAGCTTCATAGAAGATGCATCGTCACATATCCTTGTGATCAGTGTAGGAGTGTTGAGTCTTGTTTTCATGCTTTTATTAGTGTCGTTAGGCTTAATGATTTGGGAAATTGTTCCGGCTCTTGCATAATGCGATTTTGTCCTATCGTTGGTGGAAGATGCGATTCCAATTAGAGTTTTGGTATCTTTCGATGTGGGAGAGATTTGTTGCATCTTCGAAGTGTCGATTGTCGATTGGTGGGGTGTTAGGTCTGCAACGTGTTGTCTCGCTGTTGGTGAAAGATGCGGTTCCAATCGGAGTTTCGATATCTTCTAATGTGGGAGAGGTTTGTGAGATTTTCGAAGTGATGGCCGTTGATTTTTGGATTGTGAGGTTTGCGACATCATCAATTGTTATCACTGATTAGGATCCTCATAGATTGCGATCTCCCCCGTCGTTTATTCAACGTGCTACTTAGGAATGGTAGTCGGACGCCATGTAGGATGAGGGCACTAATTGCACTTGGGCTTCGTAGGTGCTATTCACTCGCCTTGAGTCCTGAAGCTTTTAATTGATTATGTGCGTTGTTAATACACTAGTGAAGCTGCCTTGTCTAGTCGAGCGTATGGGTGGATAGGGAGCATCCGATACTTGTATGTTTTTGTAGGGTGTGTGGTTTATTATAAGTATCATCCTCCTATTACCTCGAACTCTTAGTTTGCAAATGTTATGCTCCCTTGTTCTCTCCCTTTGCTTCGATCACTTTCTTGTCGTTTAGCACTAAAAATATTCGTGCTCCATCACAACCACATGACTTGATGTTTCTGCTTATAGGAACCTTGAGCCAACATATGATGTCCTCTCTTTCCAAAGGTCTGAGCTTATTTGCCTTGGATCTCCCCTGACTTAGGCTTCATGGTTCTGGGTTAGTCGTTGAATAGGCTGGTTGTTTGGTTTGACATTACTTACTTGGCCTTGTATTCCGTGTGTTGGCCCAACAAGGAAGCTTATAAAAAGGAGTTATCTGTCGTCTTCCCCATTATTTTTCCTTTACTTGTTGTCTTCTTCAACCGCGCCGCTTCAAATTTGCCCTACGTGCCTTCTCATTTTCCGATGGTTCTCGCCTTCATACTGCCGCTTTAGGAGTCCTTGAATCTCTTCTCTTTGAACAAACAAGTAAGCTTTTCTTTTCCTCGCCTCCGTTTATTGTGTTTTCCCTATTTTTCCTCTATGGTGTTATGACTTCTCGCTACCTTGAGGGTGGGAAGCGGCTTTATTGGTCGTCGTTAGGATCTTGTGCGTTAAGCTTCAGTTGTAATAACCCTCACTTTTAGAGTAGGGTGCATTTGTACTTTCTCGTATCTTATCTTCTTTTCAAGTTCAAGGACGAAACTCTTTTTAAGTGGGTACTATTTAGACCTGTCCAAACGCGGGTTGGCCCGCCCGAAAATAATAGCGGGCTTGGACAAAGAAAAAATCCCATTGGGCCTGGCCCGGCCCGCCCATATTTATAGTGGGCCGGACATGGCAAAATATTTGGCCCATGAGGGTCGGTTGGCCCGGCCCGGCCTGCATATATTTTTAATTAAAAAATATATTTTATAAATTATGTATAAAGTAATTTATATTTAACATAGACAATGGAATATGGGCCGCACCTCTCTTCTATCCCAAAACTCCTAACGGACCATGCCTTTCTAAGAGAGCCTCTCTTATTCTCTAAACCCTAAATCTGCCATTCTAATTTTGTGCCTCTCTCGTTATTCTCTCTCTCACTCACGTCTATTTACGCCGCTCAAGAGGAGATCGAAGGCAGAGGCAGCCTTGCCCCAGCCTTGCATGTCCACCGTCGTCGCCTCCACAGTCCACGCCAGGGCCTCCACAGCCTCGTTACGGGTAAGTCTCTTGTCCCTTGTTTTCTTTTCTCCACAGCATCGCTATGCCAGGGCCGCACCTCTCAACCTCGTCTCTTCTTCTTCTATGATTGCTGGCACTGTGTAATTAGAGGCTCGTTCGCCTTTGGATTGATGATATCAATCGTGCTTGAGCTTAGGGTTTGATGGTGGGAAGAGCAATTGTTGTTGGGAGACATGTTTTTTTTGCTGCCTTGTGCTAGGGTTTAATTAGTACGAAGTAGTGATTAGGAATTTAGGATCCTAGATTGGCTTTTGTTTAAACTGAATTTGAGATATGAGATACTATGAACTGAGTTTTTTGAGTTATGTGTGCCAGATTCATGGAACAACAAATGGAGGAAGGTGGGGATAATGGAGTTCAAAGCAACCCTACTGATCCAAGCATCAATAATCATGGGGATAATGGAGTTCAAAGCAACCCTACTGATCCAAGCATCAATAATCAAACTGAAGGTGACACTCACAATCAATGCACTGATAAGGGAAGAAAGCTGACGTCTCCGGTGTGGCAACACATGACAAGAATTAAAACCACAGATGGGCGCCTTATTGCTAAATGCAATCACTGTAAGAACATCATTACTTCTGGACAAAAAAGTGGTACTTCTCATCTTAAGAGACACATTGAACATTGTGCTGCTCGTATATATCATAATGTCACAAATTATTGCATTTCTGGTGCTTCTGCTGCTCCTGCTGAATCTGGTATGAATGCTAATGTTATGACGTTGACTAAGGTTGCACCAAATTTAGATGCAATTCGTGAAGCGTTGTCTGTGTTGCTTGTATCTTGTGCATTACCATTTAGTATTGTTGAGCTACCTGGGTTCAAGTATTTCATGAGTGTTCTTGTGCCTCAATTTACCCAATTAAGTAGACAAACAATTCAGAGAGATATCTTGAGTAATTTTAAGGAACACAAGTTGGTAGTTGCTCAAGAGCTACAAAATGCTCCTGGTCGTATTTGTTTCACAACCGATAATTGGAGAAGTGAGAATACAATAGATGAGTTTATGTGTGTAACTGCTCATTAGATAGATAAGCAGTGGAAATTGCAAAAGAGGATAAGTAAATTTGGAGCTTTATGTCCTCCACTTGATGGTGCTTCCCTAGCAGATGAGATTTTGTTATGTTTAGGTGATTGGAAAATTACTGAAAAGGTGTTTAGCTTCACTGTTGATAATGCATCTTATAATGATACAATGGTTGCATCTATTAGAAATCATTTGTTGAGGAAAAAAGCTTTGGTGATGAATGGAGAATTTTTTCACATACGGTGTTCTTGTCATATCATAAATTTGGTGGTGCAAGCTGGATTAAAGTTGATTGATGATGTTGTTATAAGGATAAGAAAAATTGTCTCTCATTTGAAGCACTCTATGCCTAAACAAAAGAAGTTTTATGAAACTGCATCCACTAATTTCGGTTTGAACACTCTCAAAAGGATTCGTCTAGACACACCCACTAGGTGGAATTCTACATTTTTAATGCTTGATCATTTTATTTATTTTCGGGATGCCATTGAAAGTTTTGTTAGCAAGGATGGAGACTTGAAAGTTCATCGCCTTCAAGATGAAGAGTGGGAAAAGGTGTCTGAGCTTAGAAAGTTCTTGAAGCATTTTTATGATGTGACAAATGATTTTTCAGCTTCTAATACTCCAACTGCTAATATCTATTTTCGTGGGGTTTGGAGACTTCATAAGCTTTTGACAAAGGTTGTAGATGGGCCTCCTAGTATTTTATCTAGTATGGTGAATGCAATGGAAGTTAAATTTGAAAAATATTGGGATGAGTATAATCTTCTTCTTTCATGTGCTGCTGTTTTGGATCCCCGTTTGAAGTTAGAGGGAGTTACTTTTCTATACGAAAGATTGTTCGGGGGAGTCTATGCCAAAGAGATGGCTAAGAAGATTAGGAGTACTTTGATTGAGCTGCTAGATGAGTATAGAACAAGATATGGTCAAAGTTCCAATTCTTCAAGTGCTGTTTTTGAGTGCAATCCAGCTAGGAGAGTGGCTGGTTGTGGAAGTAATTCTGATTCTGATGATGATGATGATGATAGCATTCTTCTTGAGCATATGAATAAGAGGATGAGGGTTGATATAAAGTCAGAGTTGGATTTTTATTTGGATGAAAAGACAACTGATTTGAATGAGGATTTGAATATTTTGCAATATTGGAAGCGTAATGCTAGTCGATTTTCTGTTCTTTCTGCCGTGGCTCGTGATCTTCTATGTATTCCAATATCTACCGTGCCATCAGAATCTGCATTTAGCTTGGGGAAGAAGATGATAACTTCTTGTAGAAGTTTTCTTGCCGACAAAACGATAGAGCCACCTGCATTTAGTACTACTATTGTAATAATCCTCTTTTCTAGAAGGGTAATTATGTATGGCATTATTAAAAATTATAATGGTTTTATTTTATTAAATAAAAATTTAGCAACTAACTTACTCTAAGTTGTTTGGATAAATGTACCTTATGTAAAATGTCCCATTAATCTTACTCAATATATTAAAAATAAACATAATGGAATATTCTAGGAGCATATTGTACAAAAATTATTTTTGAATAAAAATAATTCTAAAACAATATCTTATTGGATAAAAATGTGATATTTTCTTTGAATTTATAAATTCAATAGAGATTATTTTATGAATTTTATAAGGAAGTATTTATAAATAATATAGTATATTTCAAAAGAGATCCCAAAAAAAAAATATTTTTGAATAATTTAATCCAAAAAAAATAATGGAATGATTAATTTATTATTCAATATTCATTCATAACTTAGGAATGAATATTTATTCTGGGTAGTTTGTTTTTTATTTATTTCATCTTCTTTCTTAGAACAACCCTAGCAACCAAATTCAGGTCCAAACTCAGAGAAGAGGTTCCAGCGGTCTGACTCTCTCCCCAAATCATATCCAAATTCAGAGAAGATATTCCGGTCGTCCTCGCTCTCTCTGGTTCTGGTCTCTCCGGAGTCCGTCGTTCCGTCCCTGATTATCTTCCCCGTCAAATTCAGATTCTTCTCTAGCGACATATCTTCTCATGCATTTTGCAGATCTCCAAATCTTAGATTTCGAATTCTTCTCTGCGTATATTCCAGATTTCGGAATTCTTCACTGTCGGCATGTATTCTCCATCTAAGTCAACTTCACCGCCGGAATTTCGGAATTCTAGATTGCAGATCTGCCTCATCAAAGGAGGGGGCTAAGAACCCGAATTCCTTCTCCGTCAAAGTCGAAAATTGTAGTTTGCTATCCAGATCCAAAAAAAGATATAAAAAAGGAAAAAAAGAAATAAAAAAGGCAGATAATAAAATAAAAATAAAAATTTTATGTTTTTATTTGTAAAAAATATATGAGAAAAATAAGAAGGAAAAAAGAAATAGAAAAGGCAGATAGAAAAAGAAAAATAAAAATAAACATTTTATGCTTTTATTTGTAAAAAATAAAAGAGAAAGAAAGGAAAAAATTATAAAAAAATTATTTATGTCAGCGAATCCAAATAACTTAACTCGCTGAAGTCTCAATTGATGTTCACACGTTTTGCCAAGTCATAAATTTGTATTTAAATAATAAAAATAGGGAAAATTATTTATATATCCTTCAAAAGTTACAAAATTAGTTATATATCCTTTAAAATTGTAAAACTAGTTATATATCCCTTAAATTATAATATTACTTTATTTTATTAAAAATCCTTTTTTCCTATTAAATATAATTGAAAAATCTCACCAAATTTATAATATCTAAGATTAGACCTATCAATCGGGTCGGATGGGTTCGGGTTCGGTCATTTCGGGTTCGGTTTCGTTATGGGTCACGGGTCAATCGGGTCGGGTTGTAGCGAGTTTGCGGTGGGGTCGGGTTGACCAACGGGTCTAAAATATCCTTTTTTATGATTATTAAAATCAAATTTTAATTAAATAATAATTTTTAATTATAATATATTATTTTCATTTATTTTAATAATAAAATAAATTATAATTTTCAAAATAAATTTTAAAAATTCTATAAATATACTAAATCGGTCAACCCAACGGGTTTCGGGTTCTATCGGGTTCGATTGATTTCGAGTTTCGGGTTCAAATTTTCGGGTCTTGACCCTAAAATTATCGGGCGGTTCGGGTCGGCTTAGCGGGTTAGTTCAGCTTTTGACAGCTGTATCTAAGATACATTTAACTTATATAAGATATTATAATTAAAAATATACATTTTCCTTCTCAGTTCTCATCTTATTTGGTTTCTTCTTTCATTTTTCATTTCTTCCGCATCCCTGGAAAAGTGAATGACAATAGTTTGTATGTTAATCAAAAATCGATTTACCTTCTCTAATTCTACAACTACTTTTATAAAGATTCCACTTTCATTGTCAAAATTGTATTAGTGCTTGCTATAACCGGAGCTTGCGGAGGCATTAGCACAAAGCTGCATCGATAAGACCTATTGCACGTTATAGTTGAATTGGATTGTGCTTCACAAATTTTGAGAGTTTCAGACGTAAAACCACTTAAGAACCATGGACAAATTATTTTTAAAGCTTTTTTTTAAATAGTAATTAATAAGTTGAAGGTACTTTAGTTATTATAAATTTAGTGAGTTTTTTCAATTACATTTAAAAGGAAGAAATCTAATTTGGATAAAAAAACAAAAAATATTATAATTTGATGGACAAATAACTAGTTTTGAAGTTTTGAAGGATATATAACTGATTTTGTAAAATTTAAGGGATATATGGATAATTTTTCCATAAAAATATGTATAGTGTAATGACCTATTTAAAACCAAAAAATGTGATTGCAAAAAATGACGTAAGTTCAAGGATCTGTATACAAATTTTGCCCGTAACCAAGAACCGAAGGCCTTATGGCATCTGTTGTTGTTCACTTGGAGACGCTAGTGTCATTTGAACCACAAAGAGGGAAGATTCGTTTGCATCATGTGGTCCCACCAGAATCTCAATTGACGAGCAGCCATTAATGATTACCTAGCCTCCTTGGTCTGCGATGATCGCCGGAATGGAAGTCTTGAACCCTAGTTACGATCTTGGCCGGCGATCTCTTTCCCTGCTCACCAATGGAGACTGGAGTGTCCATCTGTTGCGTGTATCTTCGCGCCATCGCCGTTCTTCCCTCTGTAAACGCAATATCACAGGTGTGAGCTGGAGGCACAGATCACACTTTTCGCGGGATGCGGTACGTTCTCGCGTGACGAACTCCATAATTTTGGTTCCTGATCACTGTTTTAAAGGACTGGGTGAAGTGATTGGCAAAGCTGTTTTTAATTTTTCCGTCGGAGCTACCGCCTTGTTGTCGGTGTATTGTGGCGATTCTCCTTCCGTTCTCGCCGAGTCCCTCACTGTTGCTTTCCCGGTTTCTCGTACTAGCGAGGTTGCACTTTCTCCTTTTTCCAAACTATTTATCTCTGCCTTCTACTTTCTATAATTTTGATTTGATGTTTCAAGCTATAGTTCGATCTGTTATGTACTGTATGTACTGTATTCTAGGTTTTAAGGTATTCAAAATTTTGTATCTTCGAACTCAAAACATGAGATGGACAAGTGACGAGCTGATAGAAAATTGAATGTCTGTAGATGGCAACATTGTATTCATATTTCAGTATTTAAGTCCTACTTTGGAGAAGTAATATTTCCATTAAGTTCTTTAATCCTGATTGATTACTATGCACAGTACCTTTGTATTTGGTGATTTGAGATGTTTGGAATTGCTTGCTCATTTTCTATAATTTGGATTTCAATACTATAGTGGCACCTTCCATTTAATAATTGCCTATCTATAGCGATTCTTATCCAAAGGAAATTATTTACCGATGATTGAATTCAAGAGACAATGTGGTCCTCTGGAAATATTCTTCTCCTACTATTCGGTTAGCACATACCTTGGTAGATGACTATGAATTATAAAGACGTTATCACACACACTAGTGAAATGGTCGTCTTTATATGTTACGTTATTATTTGGCAATGGTAGGTGAACAACGTACAAAGAACTCTAATAGAGGCTTGGAGTTTAATTAGAGAATCATTTGTTGATCCAACCTTTAATCACCAAGGTATTTAAAACTCCATCCAAAGGTTCTTGTGTTACTTTCAATGCAAGAACGATGTATATGAAATCTCATGTCACTTTAAAAGAAACACTTTGATTTTTTTTTTTTTCCTTTAGACTGGGATCTGAAGGTACAACAAACGATGGTGGAGATGTTCCCATTAAAGTCAGCTGATGCAGCTTATGGCAAGATTAAAGGCAATGCTGGCTAGCTTAGAAGATCCCTTCACAAGAATTATTAGCCCAAAGGTATTTGTTGTTTTGGCAAAAAATTGCATATATCTTCCATTGAAGTGATCCATTCTAGTTGACATATTAAATTTGATTTGACTACCACCAAGATGGGAGTACAATTCTAAATTAGGACAATAATAACTTGAAAATATGGCACTGTTTCAAAAAATTCAATCTTCAATTTAATTGTCATAAATCAGCCAATCATTTTATGGTATTAATTTTTATAAGGTGGCCTAAATATTTTGCAATTGATCAGGATACATGATCTGATAAACTTTTTTTGTTGAAAAGGACTACCAAAGTTTTCGAATCGGGAGTGATGGGAATTTGCAAGGAGTTGGTCTCTTTATCAATGTTGATCCTGCTACAGGGCATTTGGTAAGCATATTCATCTATATGACGCCTTATAATTTCCACCATAAGCATTTGGTTTTCGAGTAAGCTGTATATGTCAGAATATAGTGTAAAATTTCTGCTTTTTGAGCGTGGCACTGTTTTCAGATAATGTTCATAGAAGGCTAACCTGATGTTATACTTTCCCCAAGAAAGTTCCACTTTTTCAGTTTGTTGTTTTGCATAGTCTACTCATTTAGCTATATCCTAACATAGTGAAAAACTAACCGTATTGTGCTAATATCACAATTATGATTTTGAAGGTTGTTTTGTCATGTGTGGAAAATAGCCCAGCTGCTCGAGCTGGCATGCATGAAGGAGATGAGTTACTTGAAATCAACGGTATAGAAATATACAAAACTTTCACCATCGAATTTATTTACATATCCTCTCTTCACCTTCTAAAAATTAGTAACTCTTTTTTTCTTGTAAATTTTCTTCTGGACCTATGGTCAGTCGTTTATATGCATTTTGTTGAAGACTTTAAGTCACTATCTCACTGTGACTCTATCTTGACACAATTTCTAACTAGTTCTGCAGTGAAAAAAAAAGTGCATTTTACTCACCACTGCGCTCTTTATGAACAATCTTTGCAGTGGAAACATATCTTGCATTCATACATACTCTTCATCTCTGAGATTTTAAAACAACTTTGTACATAGTGATTGTTGAACATCTTAATTTCTATCAGAGCAATTGTTTAACTAATGCACGAAACTTGAAATCTGGAATTGACAGGAGACAAACTTGATGGTATTGATAGCGAGACAGCAGCACAAAAGCTTCGAGGACGTGCTGGAACAAGTGTTAGAGTCAAAATCCAAAATGTAATATTATTTGTATGCTTTTTTTTCCTCTAGTTTAAATATCCTCTCTCTTCTAGAAGATGAGTTCTGTTTGTCATCATGCACAAGGACTCCCTAGCTCATGCAGCTCTTTTATTGCCTTGCAGTAGAACAAAAAATGCTATTATCTGCAAGAAGTGTTGTGAGAATCTGAATAACAATATGTTCTAACAAGTCATCTTTTTAGATGAGGATAATTTTTCCCTTAACTGATTATAAATAGAGGCTAGATATGATAAAATAATTAAGTGTATACTATCGCCTTATTTTGGCAAGATTGGAAATAAGAAACTTCAGTTCCGTTGTCTTTTTTCATAATTCTTATCAGGGCAGTGGATGCAAATCAACTGCAGCAGGTGGATTCTCAATTTTCATTTGTTTAATTGGGTGATCCTCCTTCCATAAGTTTTTCTGCGACTGATAAAGAGCTTTTGGGTGCAGGGTACAATTGGTCAAAGCAAGCCTAGGTTTCGAGAGGTATGGTTTTCATTTTATTTTTGAGAAGGAACTCGGTTTGCCATCTTGTTTTTAAGTACACTAGTTTTCTGTAGTTTTATCCTTGCTTCTACAGCTTCTAGTTTTACCCCACAGCTTTGGTCATCACAAGTTGTGTTGTTGAAAATGACACCTTTATTTTGCTTTGCAAAAAGGTAAACCTTCCTCGGGAGTTCATCAAATTTTCTCCTATATCCAGTGCCATCATTCCACATGTAAACCCGGATGGCCATTTGTCTAGGATGGGATACGTGAGGCTAGCTGCATTTTCTCAGGTGGCTGTTGGTGTTAATCTCCAGAGTAAATTTATTTTGTAATATTGATGTTTTCACCAATATATGATTATCTTTGACCGTATAAATTATTCATTGGCTCTTGCTTTAAAACTATTGAAATGTATTTGACAGACTGCTGCTTCAGACATGGAAAAGATAATCCATCTGCTGGAAGATCAGGGGGTTCACTCATACATATTGGATTTGAGAAACAATCCGGTAAAGTCATGGTTTCTTTGGATACAAGTCCTAATTATTGAAAGCAGCATCAGTTCTTAACGCTTGCATATTTCAATCAAATATAACAGGGAGGCTTGGTTAAAGCTCGGCTTGATGTTGCTCAAATGTGGCTTGATGGAGATGAGATTCTTGTGAACACAATTGATAGGGATGGAAATATGTTTCCTATCAACACAATAAACGGGCATGCTATAACACATGATCCCCTTGTTGTACTTGTAAGTTCCTAACTAATCAAACTCTTTAGTTAAAATAAATTACAGAAATCATAATGTAATTGCTCAAGTCATTGATATATATTTAACAACTTGTACTTGGATTTAAGAATTTACAAAACACCTGTTGGAACTTGGAAGAGGGTGACTTGTGTTAGCTCTGTTTGTTTCACTCAAAACTTGAAAATGGCCATGCTATCCTGGATTAGGTGAATGAGGGAAGTGCCAGTGCAAGTGAAATTTTGGCCGGGGCACTTCATGATAATGGCCGTGCTGTCCTCATTGGAAACCGAACCTTTGGCAAGGGGAAGATACAGGTACTTTCTCCAGTTATGTTATTTGACCACTAATTACATTACATGAGATTTTGTTTCGAGAACTCGTACTAGGTACTTTCTCCAGTTATGGCCATGCTTACATGAATGTGTTCGTACAATTGCTGGTGCAGAGTGTGACTGAGTTGCATGATGGTTCAGCTCTATTTGTAACAGTTGCGAAGTACTTGTTGCCGTCACTACATGAAATCGACAAAGTTGGTATAACACCCGATGTCAAGTGCACCACCGAGATGCTTAATGGGCCTAAAGATTCTGCAGAGAAGAATATACATGAGAATGAGAGTGGATCTGCGTTAGAGGCTGATTCATGTATCATGGTAGCGGAGCATGAGTTGGACATTCAAGAGTCTAGAGGAACTGCCTCTTGAACAGCCTAGCTTCCACAAAGTACATTTGGGCATGTGCAGTTTATAATCTCTCTATTCATGAAATTCAATATGGTATGTAATACGTAAAACGAAATTACAGTAAGTCACCTCATTATGTACATATTGCAAGTATTAATACATATTTCTAGACTGATAGGCTGTTGTCAAGTATACGAGAGAAATTTTGGGAAAAATATTTCCCTTTGATTTGCATCCCTAGATATAAGGTGTAGTATAGCTTAGAGTTTTATTTTTTTTATCAGAAACCATGAAAATGCATTAATCACCCAACAAATCAGTTGCCAGTATGATAAGTGTGAAATCGTCGTGCAAATCACGGCTATGCAAAATAGTACCGTCTTAGGGAAGTAAGGGTCGAATCTGCAGGGAGGTTGGTTTATCTTTTTGTGTGAATTTTATGACAATTAAAGTAAAAGGGGTTTATAAATTTAAACTACTATCTAGCATGCAAAAACTAATAAAGCAATTAAAGTTGGATTTTTTATCAAATTGGGAAAAACACTTAGTCAAACAGAGATCCGCATTCGTATGACAAGTTGATCATAGATTCACTCAATATCGCATGCATATGGAATTCCAATTCCCTTTCAAAGATAATTAATAGCACAACCAGATACTATCAATCCTAACTAATTGAATAACCTTGAAACTATCAAGATTCAATTCAAAAGCAGCATTAAGAATAGGAATATATATAAGATACAATTCTAGCATAAAACAACCAACTTTTATCCTATAATGCAATTCAACTCTCTTCTGCAATAGACTAGCACAACCAGATACTAGTACAATGCAGTTTGCTACTATGAAATAGAGAAACTCAACCAGTAAATTCTCTAGATCTAGCAATTGAGATTCAATAACAACAACCCTAGAAATTGCTGAAATCAATCACATAAACAATTCAATCAAGAGAGTAAAATAATTCCATGCAATAGATAAAGAGTAGAAATCTCACAACTGAAAGTCACACAAAGGCTGCAAACTGTCTGACAAAGCAAAAGAGCTTAGTTCTCCATGAAAAGCTAGAAACTCAAAGGTTTGAAAGAAAATAATAGATAGATTGATTGATGAGAGGTGCAACTCTCATAACCTAATATATAAATTAGGTCTAAAAAGTCTATCAAAAAATACATAAAACACGGAATAAAGCTGACATAGAAGAGCCAATCACAATATAACACGTGGCGCACAAGCGGAATAGTTGACCGTCAGAGGCGGCAAGCGCCGCCTGGTCGGCGGCGGTCGCCTCTGACACCAGAACGCCGATCTTCACTTGTTCTTCAATCCAGCTCTAAAACTCCAATAATATGCATCTTTGGGTCTTCCTTCTCCTAGCTGAAAATAGTCCTTAAGGCACCTAAAACCACCACAAAAATATGCTAAAACTCCTCCTAAATACACAACGTAATTGTGTATATCATAGTACATCATAGAAACAAGACGGGAAAGAAGTTTTCAAACATCAAAATAGAACTAGAAGGCAACAATCTACTAAGCCAATGAGCAACCTTATTTGCGTCTCTTCTCACAAACTCCCAACTGCACACATCGAAACCATAGCTCGACTCTGCTGTAACAAGAGTAACCAACACTGTTCTCGACACCTCTCCGCCTTTAAGCAAATCAATAACCTTCTTGCAGTAAAGAGCTCTCAGTAAGTGTGCTTCCCTTCTAGTGAGAGAAACTCTCTTCTCTCTCTAGAAACCCAATCGGCCACCAAGCTCTTTTCTCACCTTCGGCGTGCTCCGGCGAGGGCTCACCTCACGTGGCCCTTGTCCACCGCCCACGGTGTGCATCCACACGAGCAAATGGTGCTCAAACTCCCTCAAAATCCACTATTGGAGAAATCTTGGAGCTTGCTTTGGTAAAAGAGGTTGAAGATGGATTCATGGATGCATATCATGAAGTAGAAGATGAAGAGATGGCAAGTCATTCAAGGAAGCACTTGGCCGAGCTTGAAAAGGATGTAATGGAGAATTTTCCGGCGGCCACCACCTTGCCGGCGCCACCACCGGCGGCCTCTAGCCACACCACCCAAGATTCAGCCACCAAGGAGGGGGATGTTGTTGGGACGGTGTTGGGAACTTTGGTTCCAAGCATCGGAACAACGATACCTCTCTCCAGTTTTGATAATGACAAATACCATGTGGGAACTAACGTGTTATGTCCAAGTATTTCTAAGGAACACAGGTCCAGTGAAGAATCTTTATGAACGCTCAAGGAACACTGGTTTACATGATGAAGAGTTCCTCTCAAAGGAACTCTGAAGAAGACAGTTCCCATCTCATGGGAACTCACATGTGCAGACAAAGACAAGTCAGCGAGATTTACGGGATCCTGCCTCAAGACAAAACAAACGCTCAGTCTAAGGAACAGACTGAGGTGTTTGATCCAACAGCCCGATCAACTCTCAAAGCTGACTCAATTCAAATATTGTCACATGTGAAGGACAACTGCTTGGCATACAAGACAAGGGGCATTTCGGACACAAATGAAAGTCAAGATTGGAGCCCAAGTATTCACAAGTATAAAGCCAAGTGAATAGTGCTCGGATAGAGTACTTCTCCCAGAACTCACTTATACTCCCAAAGAAAGAAAGAAAGAAGAAGAGAAGTCTCCGACGGCGAGTGTCTGATCTCGACGACGGCGAAGCTAAGTTCCCAGGAGCAAGGGAACTGAGATAGTCAAGGTGTAAGGTTTGATTCACTTGTTTTAGTTGAGTTGTTCGCTTAGGAACTCAGTTGAGAAGATTCATTAGTGTTGCTAGAGTTAGGCAGAACTCGTAGGAACAGAGAAATTTGAATCTGGTTGTTTGTAACTAAGGAACAATCAATAATACAAGTAAGTCATTCAAAATCCTCCAAGCGGAGGTAGAGGTTTTCCCACACAACTGGTTGGTTGTCGTGGGGTTGCTCTATAAGGGAACTGTGTTCATTACTGTCCGTTTACCTGCCTTTATTTACTTCCGCTGCCTTGGGAACAACCTAACCGCTAGTTCCCAAGCTCTCGCTAACCCTTTACGATCCAACAATTGGTATCAGAGTGAGGCCGCTCTAGATTTGTGTTAGCATCGCAGGTTTCAAAATGGCTCACGAACTCACCCAAGTCAGACACAACAACAGCAAGCCTCCAAGGCTCATTACTGGAAGATTCGAGAACTGGCAACGCGACATGAAGGACTGGATGCGGAGCCAGGATTATCAAGCTTGGTGCGTCATAGAAAAGGGGAACTTTGAAGTAGATCCAGCCATCAAGGACGACTACTCCAAATGGGGGCCAAATGAATGGAAATGTATGGAGGCCAACTTCAAAGCCAAACAATACCTCAAGAATGCTATGACGGTTCAAGATTGCGATAGGGTGGCTAACCTAGACACAGCTAAGGAGGTGTGGGAAGCCATCCAACAGATGCACATTGGGAACTCTGACCTCAGAGAGGACCTCAAAATGAATGCAAGAAGGGAGTTCTTCAACTTCTAGATGGAAATGGGAGAATCTGTTGATAGTTACCAATCTCGCTTCGAAGGCCTATGCACCAAGCTCGTGGGTCTAGGGATCACCAAGGAAGAGATCACCGATAAGATGAAGGTCCAACAGTTGTTCAACGGCCTAACTGGTGAATGGGCAAACGAAAGGACCATGTTCAAAGAAAATCCTGAAAACAGAAATCTTATGCTCCACCAAGTTTTTGGAAAACTAGTGGGACATGAGAAAAGGAAGCAAGATGACAAGGAGCAAAAAAGGGCACATCAAGGGATTGCCCTCAAACTTGAAAAGATGCTCAAGTCCGTTCAAGAGCAACATGAAGAATCTGAAGAAGAAGAGGATGAGGAACTAGTCCTGGTAACAAAGGCCTTTTGATCCTTCTACAAAGGGAAGTTCAAAAGAGGCAATGGGAACTCACAGAAAGGACAGAGTTCCCAAAGAAAACCTATTGAGAAGGACCTCTCGGACGTCACATGCTACAAGTGTTACAAAAAGGGACACTTCGCGAAGGAGTGCCCACAGGGAACTGACGAACGAAGGCAAGGGAAGAAGGCCTACATAGCCACCTGGAGCGATGACGAGAACGAAGATCCTGAATCTTGGACATCCCCGGACATGTGCGCAATAGCCATAGGAGATGCCACTAGGGAACAACCCAGTGAGGTAACTACTGAATCTGTTCTTGCTTCCCTAACTAATTATGAAAAACCTGAGTTGCTAAAACTTCTTTCAAGCCTTGTCAAAGATAACATTAAATTGCAAAAGAAGTTGGAAAAATCGGAACACACTAATGCTGAATTGGTTGGCCTTGAGTCCTGTTCCAACTGTGTGTCTCTAATCGACAAGCTTCAGTCCTATCTATCTCACATAGTAGATCTTGAGGATGAGATTAAGACGCTAGAGAGTGATAAGAATGCCTTTCTACAAAACCTGAGTAAGAAAAATGAGAACCCTGAAGCCTCGTGTTCCTAAACTAAATTCGTTCCAGCCAAACACGGGATAGGGTATAAGTTAGAGAGTCCTAAGAAAGGAAAGTCTCCTTTGAGTGAACAAGAGATCAACGAGTGTAGGGCCTTAGAACTCCAGTATGAGAAACAAAAGAATGCCCACTTAGAAGAGAAAATCCGTGTCTTAGAAAGTGGAGTAGATGGAGAAGTGGATTATTACACTGGGAACACTGGGCATAGGCTGTATGTCCAAATAGCCAAGGGAAGTGGATCTAGGGTGTACAACAAGGAAACTATGGATAGGAACAGGATACAAAGACCTCATCCCAAGTACTACCTAGGAGAATACTACAAGACCTGCTGGAACTGTGGCGCTCATGGGCACTACAAGGAAAGTTGTCCATGTTGAAGGGTTTCTTGAACAAATAAATTTATATTCAAGACCTCGCTGACGGGAATGAGATTAGGGCCAAAGATTAGTTGATAAACTAAGAAAAGCAAAATAAACACGAAGGGGCACAAACACACAAGAACACTAACGAAGGGGCTAGGCTCGAGCACGACCTTGGTGGGGTCGAGATCAATGCAATTCAATGAGTTAAATCAAATATAAAAAAAAGGGAATCCTAGGGCTAGGGCTACCACAACAATAACCATACATGCTTTCAACAAGTATCCACAACTATCGTGCAATCTAGATCATAGAAAAGTCAACTGTCGTAAACAATTCAAGTCATTCAATCAACTGTCGCAAATTAAACAACTTTCTATCTATCTTTCAACCTAGGAATATCAACTGTCGCAAATAATCCTATTAGAACTAGTCAAAGCAATCAACTTTACACTTTTTCTTTTAGGTTAATTGCAAGACATGCCTCAACTTTCGCAAAGGATTTAAGCACAAGATAGATAGATATGATCTTCAAGCATTCAAGTCATGAATTCAAGTTTAGACATGCATGATTGTGTTGGGTTTTCACCCAACCCTAGAATCTAAAAAGACTACTCACTCATAGTGAGATAAAACGCAAACATGATTGATTAATAAAACCGAAAATTGTAAATAAACTAGAAAGAAATCTTACAATTTTCTCCAACTTGTCTTCCAAGTCTTCTACCAAACAAACACACTAAAATTCAACTAAAATCCGGAACCCCCAAAACAAAGAGTTTTGCCTCCTTTTATAGAGGAAAAGGAGTCCTAATTAACCTAGGAAACAAGATCAAACGACTTCCTAAAATAAAAGATAGAATATTTTACAAAAGATAACGGAATCTAGCAAGAGTCGGCACCCCGATCGACCCCAAATGGGTCGTGCACGACCCCCCTAGGGTCGTGCTTGAGTGCTTGGATTTTGGGTTGGGTCGATCTTGGCAAGTGTAGGCTCGTGCACGACCTTGTTGGGTCGTTCTTGGCTTGCTTTGGCTCGTGCACGAGCTCCTTTCGCTTGATTATACTCTCTTTCCGGGACTCCTTCCTTAACTTCTCCTCATAGCTCGTCCACCTCCTCGTATGGTACTCCAAATTCTTCGTTTACGCTCCAAAATTCCTACAAAAAGACACAAAACACGCGTAGTTTCCGAATCTTCAAGGAAATACGAAAACTATGGGAAAAAGACTCAAAAACCTAAAACTCTACCCTAAAAACGAACCAAATCTAATATAACTAGACACTAAAAACCTACCTAAAAAGCGGATATCAAAATACCCCATACTTAGACTTGCTTGTCTTCAAGCAATAATCATACAAAATCAAGACCAATAACATAATCTTCAAGCATAGCCCTTGTCAAAACATTTTAAACACAAGTGAAAAAGATAGACAAGTAATTTTAACGTCATCACATATGTATGAGTCTCAAGCGTAGGCAATCACAATCCAACCTCACAAGGGATTTTAATGTGTAGCACTCATCTCTCATGTGTTTAGGCTATTAATATCAACTCTCAACTCAATCTTTATGCAACATCAACTTTATCATTGAGACTTATATCACCAATCTCTCTACCTAGAGAAGTCAAAACACATCAATCATCATAAGAACTTAGGCTCAATGAAATCTTCATAGAAGACTCCATTCGGCCGGGTTGTAATGGGGATTGGTAAAGACATTAAGGCGTGGAAATATTTGGTCATGTGGTGCTAATAAAATCCGGGAATCAAAGACTCCTAAAAACTCACATTTACCAAAACTCTCAAAAGATAACCAAACTCACTCTTCTTTATGCACTTTTCCTTTCACTCACCCATTTATCCCAACTTAATCTTGCTTACAAATACTTAGAAAATTTGGCTCATGCACACTTTCACTTTTCAGCTCTTTTTCTTATTTTTCCTCCCTTATGATTTTAATTTTTTTTCCTATGGGAGATTGGCGCCAATTCTTTTTCTTTCTTCAACTCTTTTATAAGTGCATTCAGGGAACCAAACTCCTTTTACATGACAAACTGCAAGATTTTTTAAACTTTTCACAACCCATAATTACCCCACACTTGAACCAAGCAATCTCACTCAACAAAATTATTACAACCAATACTAAGTCCTAATCCCCGGATAGGGTCAAGCTTATCTTGACTAGGGGATAATTTTGTGGAGCTAAAAATAAAAGGCTTAAGGCTCAACTTGGCTTCAAAAAGAGGATAATGTAAAGGTAGGCAAAAGAGAGGATAAAAAGTGGCTTATGAAAAATAAGTTCTTAATCATAATTAACATGCATGAACGATCTCATAGCGGTTTCAAGAAATAGATAACCATATCAATAACAAGAGATAGATGCATAAAGAGAGTAAATCACACAAGAAAAGAAGAGGGATTTTTAATGTTCTCCCTATAAGGCCAAAATTCCTCACTAGGTAAAAATTTTGTTGGATTGCAACTACTTCTACTTAAGACACATATGCTCAATTTCATCACAAGTCAATTTTCACAATCAAAAGCAATTTCTCAAGACTTAGGCTATACTATCCAAATATGCCAAAGGAATTATATGATAGGCATGAAAATTAATTCTCATCATAGGACATCTAAGATGGAGCATTCTTCTATCCTAAAACAAAGAAGCAAATATTTTTGGATTTTTCGACATTTTTCAATTTTTTTTGATTGCTTTTTCTTAACAAAACAAACTAAAAAACAGGCAAACAAAGCTAACACAAAAAGACTCAATTATACACAACATGTGAGGACTCAATTATACACAACATGTGAGGTTTCTTCTTCCCCTACCCCATACTTAAATCATGCAATGTCCCCATGCATGAAAATGATATGAAAAAGTAAAGAGAAAAGAAGAAGAAAACTCACAAAGAACTCTTGGAAGCTTGGAGAGAAGATGGAGCTCATCATGGTGAAGATGGAGTGGTTGAAGCTTAGGACCCTGCAAAAAAAATCCACAAAATTCTATCCCGAAAATATGTATTCTATCCTAGTCTAAGGAAGGTTAGAAAAAGAACCTAATCTAAAAATAAAACAAAAACATAATAAAAATAAAAATCTAATCTAAAGACCGGGTTGCCTCCCATAAGCGCTTGTTTAATGTCATTAGCTTGACAACTTATCTTAGCTCATCAAGGCGGCCTCCATCCAGCTATGTCGGGATCATGGGAAACCCCATACTTAGATGGAAAAGCTTCAAAGCTTCTCTCCAAGATATTTGGTCCTCTATCGTTAATAAGAACGCTTGGAAGTCCTACAACAGGGTTAGTAAAATCCGAAGACCAAGGAGGTTTTGACTCCTTCATATGACTAACAATAGGATCTAATATAGAACGAGAATAGGAGAAAGGATCATGATAAGAATCAATTGGATAAGAACAAGAAGACTTACCTTTGTTACTTTGAGGATGAGTCGTTACCGAGGGTATGTGAGTCGTTACTAACCCCACCGGATCAAGGAATGCCTCGGTATCGTGCCTGTCACCCACAACGTTGTGATTTTTCAGAGAATGGTCGGTACCGACCCACCATGGGGGGTCGTTATGCTTCTTAGTGGGTGTGACCTCTTTGAATTTGCTCATTTCGGATCTTAGGAAAAGGTCGTTACCGATCCATGGAGGGTCGGTAGGCCCTTCGTTAACGCTCTTTACAACAGTGGTCTCATTCACATCGAGATTGAAACGGAACTCGACCCTCTCCTCCCCAATATCAAATGTGAGGAGCCCCTTTCTAACATCAACTCGTGCCCCTACGGTGGCTAAGAATGGTCTTCCAAGAATTATTGGTACCACAGGGTCTTCAGGCATGTCTAGAACAATGAAGTCGTTAGGGACAAAAAATTTGCCAACCTTAACAAGGACATCCTCAACGACTCCAGTGGCTTTTACACAAGATCCGTCCGCCATGTATAGCCTCATATTGATGGGTTCCAGCGGTCCCATGTTAGCCTTGGTCCAGATAGAGAGTGGTAATAAACTGGCACTGGCACCTAGATCACATAGAGCTTTAAAACGGTGAGTTCCAATACCAATTGAAATTGCAAACTTACCTGGATCACCGAGTTTTTCAGGGAGCTTTATGGAATGGACCTCATTATGTAGCTCTGAGATTGATCGCTTCCTAGATAAAATCTCCTTCAAGAATTTAGTATAAGCAGGCATTTCATTCAAAGCCTCGGCGAAAGGAATGGAAAGATTCAAGCCTTGAAGCAACTCAACAAAACGTTTAAACTTACCTTCCGTCGAGTCCTTGGATTTCTTAGAAGGGAAAGGAAGTACCTTAGATGGAGATGGAATGGAAAGAGAAGGGTTAGAAGACTTACCTGGCAAAGGGTGGTCGAGCTCGACCCTTGGAGGGTCGATCGCCTCTTCTTCCTCGTTAATAGCCTCCTCAGGAACGACCCTTGAAGGGGTCGTGCACGACCCTAAGGGGGTCGTGCGCGACCCTAAGGGGGTCGTTCCTGAGGCTTGCTCCTTCTCTTTTTGCTTGGTTGGCTCGGGCAACTCCTTGCCACTCCTTAGGTGCATGGCTCGGACTTCACCATTGCGTGCTTGGCCTCTAGGATTCTCTTCGGGGCGGCCCGGGAGTTGTCCGTAAGGTCTTGGGATTTGAGTAGCTAGTTGTCCAAGTTGGGAATCGACGTTCTTTCTCCATGATTCAAATTCTCCCAACCGTGCATGAACACCTTTGAACTCAGCTCGTACTCCATTGACCTCAGCTCGGACTTCATTGATCCAGGTATGGACGCCATTGATTCCTTCTTGCAGCCCTTGCACCCATGATGGTGGCTCTTGATAACCCGGAGGATGGTAGGGAGGGGGACGTTTCTCTTGTTGGGGTTGCTTGTATTGGTCATAATTGGAATTTCCCTAAGATGGTTGAGCATTGTTCCTCCCTGCATAATTATTTTGGTTCCTAAAGGAACCTCTCAAATAATTTGCCTCCTCATAAGCCTCAGCGGCTCGCACTTGCTGCAAGTTAGTGCAATTGAAAGTAGTATGGGCAGAAGACCCGCATTCTTGACAAGATTGAGAAGATTTAAAGTAACTTACTTGCTTTTTCAATCGGTTGATCTCATCTTGCATGAATTGGAACTTCACATCCCGATCAACCACCTCAGATTGTGGTTCATACAGCTTCCTCTCTGTGGGCTTAGATTGTTGGGTTCCATACATGGCATCATAGTTGGTTAGCTTATTCAATAACGCCCATGCCTCATCTGGAGTCATCTCAATGAACCCACAATCAGTGTGAAGGTTAATGCGATCCTTGGTTGCCGCATTAATGCCTTGAAAGAAGACTTCTTGGAGAACATAGGGAGGTTGCCCATGAGTAGGGCATTGGCGTAGAAGCTCTTGAAATCGTTCCCATGTCTCCACAAGCGTCTCATTGGGAAGTTGATGGTAGGAGGTGATGCGCTTCCTAAGCTCCGTTGTTTTTGCCGGTGGAAAGAACTTGGTCATGAATAGATCATGCAAAGCCTTCCACGTTGTAATAGATCTTGGTGTCAAACTCTCCAACCAACTTAAAGCTTTTCGTGCAAGAGACCACTTAAACGCCTTCAAGAGAACATATTCAAATGAGACACGGTCAGCAGCAATAGTGTCACATAAATCAGTAAAGTTCTTAATATGCTCCATTGGGCATTCAGTGGGTTTCCCCTCAAAGTGAGATTTAATCTCAAAAGTGCGGTCGATCTCCGGGAGCACTATTGCCGATTCGGGCACCCTCTGTTCTGGGTGCATGTATTGCTTGGCATTCGTCGGGATAGCGTTCAGTTGCGCCTGGAATCGCTGCGCATTGGCGGCCTGAGCGTCTCGGTCCGCTTGCAAATGCTGCATCTGAGTGCGGAGTTCCTCCATTTGTTGAGCAAGAGTCTCAGCGTCGCCCACTGCTCGTTGTTCCCTCAAACGTCGGTGGAAAGACCTCTTGGGTTCGCTGTAGTAGTCAATCTCAAGAGTTCTCCGAGAAGAACGAGATGGCACACACTGCGAACAAAGACAAAGAAAACAAAATTAAAAAAAAACAAAAGGGTAAGGGCTAGTCCCAAACCCAAAAATCAACTAAACTAGGCACTATTGCTCACTCCCCGGCAACGACGCCAATTTGTTGAAGGGTTTCTTGAACAAATAAATTTATATTCAAGACCCAGCTGAGTATAGCGGAGTCAGGTTCGTCCACGGGAATGAGATTAGGGCCAAAGATTAGTTGATAAACTAAGAAAAGCAAAATAAACACGAAGGGGCACAAACACACAAGAACACTAAGGAAGGGGCTAGGCTCGAGCACGACCTTGGTGGGGTCGAGATCGATGCAATTCAATGAGTTAAATCAAATATAAAAAAAAGGGAATCCTAGGGCTAGGGCTACCACAACAATAACCATACATGCTTTCAACAAGTATCCACAACTATCGTGCAATCTAGATCATAGAAAAGTCAACTGTCGCAAACAATTCAAGTCATTCAATCAACTGTCGCAAATTAAACAACTTTCTATCTATATTTCAACCTAGGAATATCAACTGTCGCAAATAATCCTATTAGAACTAGTCAAAGCAATCAACTTTACACTTTCGCTTTTAGGTTAATTGCAAGACATGCCTCAACTTTCGCAAAGGATTTAAGCACAAGATAGATAGATATGATCTTCAAGCATTCAAGTCATGAATTCAAGTTTAGACATGCATGATTGTGTTGGGTTTTCACCCAACCCTAGAAGCTAAAAAGACTACTCACTCATAGTGAGATAAAACGCAAACATGATTGATTAATAAAACCGAAAATTGTAAATAAACTAGAAAGAAATCTTACAATTTTCTCCAACTTGTCTTCCAAGTCTTCTACCAAACAAACACACTAAAATTCAACTAAAATCCGGAACCCCCAAAACAAAGAGTTTTGCCTCCTTTTATAGAGGAAAAGGAGTCCTAATTAACCTAGGAAACAAGATCAAACGACTTCCTAAAATAAAAGATAGAATACTTTACAAAAGATCACGGAATCTAGCAAGAGTCGGCACCCCGATCGACCCCAAATGGGTCGTGCACGACACCCCTAGGGTCGTGCCTGAGTGCTTGGATTTTGGGTTGGGTCGATCTTGGCAAGTGTAGGCTCGTGCACGACCTTGTTGGGTCGTTCTTGGCTTGCTTTGGCTCGTGCATGCACGAGCTCCTTTGGCTTGATTCTATTCTCTTTCTGGGCCTCCTTCCTTAACTTCTCCTCATAGCTCGTCCACCTCCTCGTACGGTACTCCAAATTCTTCGTTTACGCTCCAAAATTCCTACAAAAAGACACAAAACACGCGTAGTTTCCGAATCTTCAAGGAAATCGAAAACTATGGAAAAAAGACTCAAAAACCTAAAACTCTACCCTAAAAACGAACCAAATCTAATATAACTATACACTAAAAACCTACCTAAAAAGCGGATATCAGTCCCAAAGCCAAGGCTCAAACCCAAAGGAACCACGAGTATTGGAACAGGCAAAATCAAAAGGCCAACAAATCTGCTAGAATTTCCGCTGGTGGGAACAACCATAGGAACTTTGCCTATAACAAGTACTCTCGTGACATTAACATTGCTGATTATGTGTTATTTGAGACTGTCTTTCCTTGTAAGGGACCAGGCAAGAGTCATCTTGCCTGGGTCATCAAAAACTAACTTTTCTTGTAGGTGGCAGTGACGGGGAACAGCACATGGGTCATTGACAGTGGATGTTCAAACCATATGACTGGGAACAAAGACAACCTCACCTCACTCCACCCAAAAGCTGAAGGAGGTCATGTGTCCTTTGGCAACAAGAATAAAGGGGAAATCGTAGGAATAGGGGAAGTACTACTCAATAAATCAATCAAAATCAGCAACGTCAACTTGGTGACGGATCTGGGATTCAACCTCTTGAGCATATCTCAGATATGCGATCAAGGGAACAACATTGTCACATTTGATTCAAGGGAGTGCCTGGTTATCAACAAGAAGACTAACAAAATCATCCTGAAAGGAAGAAGGTCCAACAACATCTATGTGGTGGATACAAACTTTGAGCCACCGAGGAAACTGTGCCTAGCAAGTTCCCTTGATGAAACGGAACTTTGGCATAAGAGATTAGGCCATGCAGGGATCAATCAAATCCTAAAGCTCTATCTACAAGATCTGGTTATTGGCCTTCCTCGAATTAACATCGAGGGAGCTAAGATGTGTGAAGCCTGTGTTCATGGCAAACAAACCAGAAGTTCCTTCAAACCAAAAAGGGTAGTCAGCACAACAAGGCCCTTGGAGCTAATCCACATGGATCTTTGTGGTCCCATGGACACCGAAAGCTACGGAGGAAAGAGGTACATGTATGTTTTAATTGATGATTTTTCAAGGTTTACATGGGTTGTTTTCTTGAGATCAAAATCAGATACCTTCAAAGAATTTGAGACTCTAATCAAGAGGATGGAAGTTAGCATGGGAATCAAGCTCAAAGCACTCAGATCTGACCATGGAACTGAGTTCAAAAACTCAGAGTTCCTAAGGTACTATGACAACAACGGTGTATCCCACAACTTCTCGGCTCCTCGCACTCCTCAACAAAATGGTGTGGTGGAAAGGAAAAACAGAACATTGGAAGACATGGCAAGAACCATGATGCTAGAGAGTGAAGTTCCTGCAAACTTCTGGGCCGAAGCCATCTCCACAGCCACTTACATCCTGAATCGAGCCATGATACGTCCCATGATCAAGAAGACATCATATGAGCTAATCAAGGGAAGGAAGCCCGACATCTCTCACCTAAGGACCTTTGGGTGCAAATGCTTCATCCACAACAATGGCAAAGATAATCTTGGGAAGTTTGACCCTAAGAGTGATGAAGGGATCTTCCTAGGATACTCCTCCCAAAGCAAGGCGTACAGGGTCTATAACAAGAGGACCAAGAAGATAGAAGAAAGCATTCACGTCATCTTCGATGAACAATCTGTAAAGGTGGGAACAGAGGTCCAAGGAAAGGGAACTCTGTTCAAGCTAGTTAGACAGGAAGAGGAAGACGATGATGATGAACCAAGAAAGAGAGATGAGGATTATCCAATTGGGAACAACATCACACAGCAAGGGAACAACGAAGGAGATCAAAATTCAACAGATCAAAGCTCCTTTGAAGTTTCCTCTTCAACAGAAGAACCACAAGATGCATCAAAATCTCTTGTTCCCCAAAATAAAGTCGTACCAGAGTCTAGTGTTCAGGGGGAACAACGAGAAAACCTTGAAGAAAATCCTAACGAGAGTCTCAGCGAAGAAGTTGAGCACAACTGCTCCCTTGAAGAAGAGGAAGCCCAAGATACAGATGAAGAGACAAGGGAACAAGTTGACGTCTCACATATCCGAACCAGGAACTACCACCAGAAGAAGGACCACCCCATCGACAACATCATAACTCCCTATGATAAAGGCGTACAGACTCGCTCTTCCCTCAACAACTTCTGTGTCTTCAACGCCTTTGTCTCAATGGTGGAACCCTAGAGCATCAAGGAAGCTCTAAGGACCCGGACTGGATTCAAGCCATGCAAGAGGAACTCCATCAATTCGAAAGGAACAAGGTGTGGAAGCTGGTTCCTAGGCCCAAGAACAAGAACATCATAGGAACACGATGGGTATTCCGAAACAAGCTTGATGATATTGGGGCTGTAGCAAGGAACAAGGCCCGACTGGTTGATCAAGGCTACAGGCAAGAAAAGGGAATCGACTACGATGAGACCTTCGCACCAGTTGCAAGGATTGAGGTTATCCGTCTTCTCATAGCCTATGCAGCCCACAAAGGATTCAAGTTGTATCAAATGGATGTCAAGACGGCATTCCTAAACGGGCACCTCAAAGAAGAAGTCTACGTGGCACAACCACCAGGATTTGAGGATGAGCACTTCCCAAACCATGTATACTTCCTGGAGAGGGCCTTATATGGTCTCAAACAAGCTCCCAAAGCATGGTATGACAGGTTTTCTCAATTTCTTTTGTCTCATGGGTACCTTCGAGGTTCCATAGACAAAAATCTTTTCCTTAAGAAAGAATCTAAAGATATATTGATTGTTCAAGTATATGTTGATGACATTGTGTTTGGAGCCACTAAAGAAATCCTTGTTGAGAAATTTAAGAATCTAATGAGCAGTGAGTTCGAGATGAGTCTCATAGGGGAACTCACGTTCTTCTTGGGACTCCAAATATCTCAAACTAAGGAGGGAACAAGGATTCATCAACAGAAATACATCAGAGAAATGCTAGTGAAGTATGGGATGGAATACTCCAGGCCCATCGACACTCCCATCTCACCAAACTCAAGGCTCAACGCAGATGAGACAGGGGTAAGTGTTGATCAAAGGAACTTTCGAGGTATGATTGGGTCCCTCCTCTATTTAACTGCTAGTCGACCCGATATCATGTTCTCAGTGTGCCTATGTGCACGTTTTCAAGCTAACCCTAAAGAATCACACCTGAAAGAGGTGAAGAGGATTTTCAGGTATCTCAAAGGGAATGACAACTTGTGCCTATGGTATCCAAGGAACAGCTTCCTTGAGTTGGTCGCATACTCAGATGCAGATTTCACTGGGCACCTAGTTGATCGTAAAAGCACCTCAGGAATGGCCCAGTTCCTAGGATCGTGTTTGGTTTCATGGGGATCAAAGAAGCAAAACTCTGTGGCACTCTCCACAGCTGAAGCAGAGTACATGGCTGCCGCCTCATGTTATTCCCAAGTTCTATGGCTCAAGTACCAACTACAGGATTATGGTATGTCCTTTGGCCCTGTTCCCATTAGATGTGATAATACAAGTGCCATTAACATATCTAAAAACCCTGTGCATCATTCACGTACTAAGCATATAGACATTAAGCATCACTTCCTACGTGACAATGTAGAGCATGGGAACATCTCTATGGAACACTGTAGGACTGAAGAGCAAATTGCGGACATTCTTACTAAGGCTTTAGACATACGTCCCTATCAGCGTCTCCGGATGCTCCTAGGGATGATAACTCTAAACTGAACAAGTCCCTGTTTGTTATTCCCTCAGTACTTGGCTAGTTCATATTGATTTGCATGACAGGGAACACTAGGAACAATTGCCTTCATTTTGCCATATTACTAGTCTAGAGCTTATAATGTACATTTGGAACTCTATTTCTTTTGGCCCAAAATGATCAACCAGAGTTCCCTTTAACCCTCATTACAAGCTACCATGACGGTTGATCATAAAACCAACCCTAAGCCAAGGGCCAGACAAATGCTTCTCATGAGCCAAACTTCTTATCCCTTTATCGAGTTGTAATTGTCTGGTTCTTTTGTAAGTTCCCAAGCCACACAAAGAACTTGAGTGTGAGTTTCCTTAACCACTCCACTCAAACCGACCTTTTCAAAGATCATGGGAACTGGTGGGCAAGATAGTCACAAGCAAGGGAACACTGATATCTCTGAGAAGGTGAACCGTCACTTGGAAAATGGGAAATTGTGTCAGAATTCGAAGCGTCATGGGCAAGCGTTTGAAGTTCTCGAAGTGACCTCCCTTCGGAGAAAGCGACGCGTGTCATAAGCGTGCTAAGGAAGTTGAAACGCTCCTCCGCATCTATTGGCCAACGGTTATCGAGGTTACTCTTCTTTCCCTTTCTACCCTCGTCTCGCTCACATAAAAACCCCATTACCACTTTTGGGCCCTTTCTTCATGCTTCACCCTCTGCAACTCATTCTTTCTAAAACCTTCTCTCTTTCCCTTTCAAGCAAACCTCCAAAAATCCTTCTCTTCCCCAGATTCTCTCATGGCTTCAGTTCACTCCTTCGAACAAGTTCGTGAATGGATCCTAAACAACCCCAAAGCCCTCTTCATTACCATGTTGAGGGATATCGAAAAAGGACAAGACCCTGCTCTTCGTGAAGTCCTCTTCAAAGGTCTTTACGAATATGTTAGTCCCTTCATCCCTCCTCTCCCGGCAGCGTAAACCCTAGCGATGCCTTCCTCCACCACCACATCCTCTCAATCTCTTCCTCCTCCACCTCCTCCTCCTCAACCTCTCTCAGTCTCCTCCTCCGGGACCGTCATTCTTGACACTTTCGGTCCCAAACCCCCATCCAAACACAAAAAATCCAAACCCTCAAAATCCAAACATCCTTCTCTAAATCCAAACACTCTTCCTCCAAAAGAAAATTCACACAAATCTCTACTCCCTCCTCACCTTCTCTTCCCATGCCGAAGAAAAAATCTATTCTCGCCATGGATGAAGTCCTTAACCTCTCCCAGCCCGACTCCTATGCCGTCAAACCTCCTCTAACCTTTCCTCTCCTATCCGACTCTGGGAACTCACAATCCCAGAATCAACCTCCACCACCTCCTGTTCAAACCTCCTCTACCACCTCGGCCTCTGGGAATCCCAATCCCAGAGTTCCCATCCCCACATCTTCTTCTCTTCCCTCCACTGAGGGAACTACCTCTGAGTCCCTTCCCACCTCCGAGGGAACACTCAAACCACCCTCCTCACCACTCAAAGTCCCCACACCACCTCCCTCTTCTCCCACAAAAACTCCCTCTCCTTCAAAATCTCCTCCCCCTCCTCCCCAAAACTCCCCTCCACCTCCTTCCATTGAAAGGACCTTCCCCACTCCTCCGGCCACGCAATCCATAAATCTCGACTCTGACGAGGACGACCTACTGATAGGAGTGATTTTCCGGTGAAAGGTCAACCTCACGGCTCCCATCGTCATGGGAACCGTAGAGGAAAACGCCCGCCTTGATGCTCTCGAGGCAGAGCTCAGAGCTGAAATCTCCAAGCCCTCCGAAGGAGCAGGAGACGTCGCCCACAGGGCCCAAGGGGAAGGGAACCCAGCACCAGCTAATGGTGGTGGGACAAGCACTGGTCATCAAGAAGAAGATGACGAAGAGGACATCGAACTGTCCTCAGATGCTGAAGGGACCTCAGAAGAAGGAGCTCCCACCGAGGTACTTGACTAGGATGGCCTCGAGAAAGAGCATGTTGCAACTCTTGAAGAAGAGAACCAAGGACGCCAAATGGTGGTGTCGGAGGTTGCCCATGAAGAAAGGGAACCTCCCCTAAGGATCAAATCGGCTGCATCCCCCCAGCAGAAAAGAAAGGCTACCGCCTCCAGGGGGACAAAAACAAGAAAGGGAAGGGCACTGCCTCAAAGAGGGTTCCCATCAAGGAGGACCGAAAGCTCATCGCCCCACTCATCCACAACAAGGAACAACTCCAAGAAAAAGGCCTTGGAGAACTCTGGGATCTAATCACTGCCCAAGGGTGGGAACACGTATGCGAAGCTGCTGTGAGCATCGACCCAGCTCAGGTGCGCCTCTTCTACAACAACTTTGTTATAGAGGGCACCAAGGGAACTCTCTCCCTCCAGGGCGACGACTTTGTCTTCACCGCCTCTACACTTCGCCACCAAC
The DNA here is from genome assembly GCA_964016875.1 of Fallopia convolvulus. Classification (NCBI taxonomy): domain Eukaryota; kingdom Viridiplantae; phylum Streptophyta; class Magnoliopsida; order Caryophyllales; family Polygonaceae; genus Fallopia; species Fallopia convolvulus. The sequence goes on along the minus strand of OZ024718.1, from coordinate 34,907,465 downwards.
TCCAAGTCCCTGTCAAGGGCCTCAGCGCTGTTCCCATCAAGGCTTGGGGAGAGTTCAACAGCGACGTGATCTACAACGCCATCTATGAGGGCCGTGTTCCCAAGACTGGAACACCCACCCACAATCTCTCTCTCATTGCTAAGCTGGCTCACCAATTCATCATTACGGTGGTGATCCCAAGGCAAGAGAAGCGTCACCAGCTCAACATCCAAGACGCCATCCTTCTCTACTACTTCCTTCACAAGATGCCCATCAATCTCCCCTACATCATCTTTGGGCACATGGAGAAGTGCATGGCCTCGACTTCCCATTCCTTGCCCTATGCTGGTCTGATCAAGAAACTATTGATCAAGGAAGGGCTCTACGACGCTGACAAGGAAGAAGTGACCATCGGAAGGGAACTGGACCTTTCTGTGGTCCAGAAGATGCGTCACTCAGAGCAAGATGAGGACCAAGAGGCACTTCCCTCTAGTGAAGGCCCCGAGCATGGGAACACTCAAGTGTTGGTCCACATTGCAGCCACGCTTGAACGGATGGCAGGGACCCAAGAGAAAATTCTGCACGCTCTGTCCCGGTTTAGTGAACTTCTGCTCCCCCCGAGCCCATGATCTCCCTTTCTTTATCCTTATCCCTGTTTTCCCCCACAAAATGTTATGTGTTCCTTATGTACATTACAATGCTTAAGTAATATAAATGGTTTCTAGTATGATTGCGTGTTCCCTTCTTTCCTTGTTTATGCTTATCTGTTTTCGATGATGCCAAAAGGGGGAAGGACAAAATGTGCAAGATGAGTCTTATTTTGAGTTATCACAGTATATGCTTTTGCTAAGGGGGAACTATCGCTTAAAATGCTAAGTAAGAACACTTTGTTTCATAAGACGTGGATCTCTAGGAACTCACATCATCTCACATAGGAACTCTGTTGCATATCATACTCTGAAACACTTGGTTATTTTTGTGATAGGTTTGTCATCATCAAAAAGGGGGAAATTGTTGGGACGGTGTTGGAAACTTTGGTTCCAAGCATCGGAACAACGATACCTCTCTCCAATTTTGATAATGACAAACACCATGTGGGAACTAACGTGTTATGTCCAAGTATTTCTAAGGAACACAGGTCCAGTGAAGAATCTTCATGAATGCTCAAGGAACACTGGTTTACATGATGAAGAGTTCCTCTCAAAGGAACTCCGAAGAAGACAGTTCCCATCTCATGGGAACTCACATGTGCAGACAAAGACAAGTCAGCGAGATTTACGGGATCTTGCCTCAAGACAAAACAAACGCTCAGTCTGAGGAACAGACTGAGGCGTTTGATCCAACGTCCAGATCAACTCTCAAAGCTGACTCAATTCAAATATTGTCACATGTGAAGGACAATGACTTGGCATACAAGACAAGGGGCATTTCGGACACAAATGAAAGTCAAGATTGGAGCCCAAGTATTCACAAGTATAAAGCCAAGTGAATAGTGCTCGGATAGAGTACTTCTCCCAAAACTCACTTATACTCCCAGAGAAAGAAAGAAAGAAGAAGAGAAGTCCCCGGCGGCGAGTGTCTGATCTCGACGACGGCGAAGCTAAGTTCCCAGGAGCAAGGGAACTGAGATAGTCAAGGTGTAAGGTTTGATTCACTTGTTTTAGTTGAGTTGTTCGCTTAGAAACTCAGTTGAGAAGATTCATTAGTGTTGCTAGAGTTAGGTAGAACTCGTAGGAACAAAGAAATTTGAATCTGGCTGTTTGTAACTAAGGAACAATCAATAATACAAGTAAGTCATTCAAAATCCTCCAATCGGAGGTAGAGGTTTACCCACACAACTGGTTGGTTGTCGTGGGGTTCCTCTATAAGGGAACTGTGTTCATTACTGTTCGTTTACCTGCCTTTATTTACTTCCGCTGCCTTGGGAACAGCCTAACCGCCAGTTCCTAAGCTCTCGCTAACCCTTTACGATCCAACAGATGTCCATGGAGAAAAGTTTGCCACTTTGGGAGGGTCACATGTCACTACCAACCAAAAAGGTGCATTGGAGAATGAAGTTGGAACAAAGCTCAAAGAGCTAAAGTCAAATACCCACTTTTCCCTTGTCACCACCAATTTTGGCAAAAGTGCTCTAGTTTATTCACATGAGCAAGTTAAGGGGCCGGCTGCCACCTTACACCCCACACATGCCAATGGCATGTCCTTGGCACCTAATGCTCCCCTTTTGGGCGTGTCTAACTCACCCCCATGTGCCAACAAAGGCGCGCCATGCCAGCCACCTCCAAAATCGAATTTTGGCGCGCCTTTCCCTCCAAAAAATGCCCAACGGTCCAAAAACTCTTGGCAACCAAAAACGCTCACACCTATCCATGCCAAAGCACACGTTGATCCATCTTTTGGCCATGTTGGCACATGTGCATCCGCCTATCCATGCCAAAGAACACGTTGATCCATCTTTCGGCCATGTTGGCACAAGTGCATCCGCCCCAAAATCCTATGCCCAAGCACTTGCCACACAAAATCCGCCCATGGCCCGATCAAGCACCTACGTTCCAAGACCAAATGCGCAGCCCCACAATCCAAAGAAACACTTCATGAACGCCGGTCTTGGGGAAAAGCTTACCTACGCACCACCCACCTCCAACGGGGTGGCCATTAAAGTTTCCGAAGGGCTACCAAGACAAGTTGTATGGGGATGGTCTCTCTTAGGCCAATATGTTGGCTATCACCCCAGGCACTTCCTTATCAATGAGATGTTTAAATCACGGGGTGTCCGATCGAAATACCGGGAGGAAGAAGGGTGGATAATTTTCAAGTTCGAATCCGAGGAGGATCAAGAAAAAGTGCTCAAGGGAGGTCCCTACTTCATCCATGGGAAACCACTCCTCCTCAAGCACATCCCGGAGAAGTTTGCCTTCAACCGGAAGGACATAAGCACCATTCCTCTTTGGGTGCGCATATATGGCCTTTCGAGTGAGTATTGGACTACGGAGGTTCTTGGTCGAGTTGCTTCCCAAGTAGGCAAGCCATTGTACATGGACCCGGTGACGGACGGAAGGAAAAGAGGTGCATACACTCGAGTCCTTGTTGAGGTCAATTTTGCACATGATGTGGTTCGAGAGTGTAGCCTTGATTTTGATGATGGGGTGTCACTTGAGTGCACTTATCACGCCTATCAAATTCAATTTGATAGGCGTGACATGGTCGTGCAAATCCCGGCTATGAAAAAGAGTCCTAACAAACCTAAAGACTGTAGTCTTAACAAGGCGTGCATCCTCTCGACCCGCTGCCGTGCCGGAGCCAACCGGTGGTCCGTGGTTCACCGGTTTGAGCACGCACTTGAGCACCTCCCTTTCTCTCTCGCCCCCAAATTCCCACTCTTGTTTTCCCTTCCCCCCCATCCTCACTAGTGGTGGTGCGCCTACTAGCCACAACCAGCCTTGGCCGAGCCTTTGGCCATGGGCAAGAAAAAGAAAGCGTCCCCTCCACCGCCTAGCAAGTAAGACTCAAGGAAACTCAAGGGCAAGTCGGCCAAGGATGGAACAAATGGCGATGGCCAAGATGGTGAAGGTCAAGCTAGCAAGAACTCCAACCGGCGGGACACACCTAAGCCTACTTCTGTTGGAGAACTCATGGAGTTGATCACGGCAAATAAGGAGTATGAAACCTTTGAAGACAGTGAAGATGAATTAGATGAGGATGAAATGGCAAAATGGCAAGCCATCCACCGGTGCAACAAGGAAGCATTCATGGCAAATATGAAGGTATGATGGGCAAGAAAGCATTTGAAGATGGTGAAGATGCTTTTGAAGATGAGGAGGTGCCAACCAACTCTAGATTCATGTTGTCCGATGAAGAGGACTATGATGACTATTTCGGGAGCTATCCGTCGCTCCCAAGTCTCCCACCGCCTCTGAAGGCGGCGCTACCACCGGTGCACAAAAGTAACCCCTCCAACGGCCTATCCTTGGAGGAACTTGAAGAGGAAGGACCCAAAGAAGGAGCTAATGCCAAAACTAGGCATGAGAAGGAGTCAGAGATGGAAAATGGAGGCGAAAGCATGGCTCCACCATCGCCGGCCAAGGTGACGCCATCGTCGGAGGGCCTTGGCCACCTCTCATCACCGCCGACCATGGAGATCCTAGGGAGTGGTGGACCCAATGTGGAGTCACATGTCGATTTTAACACAAAAGGACCCTTGGAGATTGAAAATGGAGGCAAACCAAATGAGGTAAAGTCAACAACCCCTCTTTTGGATTCCACATCTAGTGTTGGCACCATTTTGGGCATAAACCTTCTAGACCCATCACATGCATCTCTTAAGCCACAAAAGGCCAACACTACCCAAAGCTTGACCCTAGACATGTCCCATTCGGCCATTCACACCAACCAAAATGTGGACCCCCCCAACTCACCATACCAAAATTGCCACCCCCCATAAATTCAAAAAATCGCCAAAAATGGCGCACCCAACTTGCCCGCGCCAAAACCTGCTCCCAACGCCGTGGCCATCCAAAAATCTCCAAGCGCCGGCGCGTCTCACCACACACCAAAGACCAATGCCACGCCAAGCGACCAACCCTTGGCCCCGGCACCGAACCCCCTCCCATGAGCGCTCCGATATGATCACCTCGGATGTTCGATCCGGCCCCCAAATGCCAGCGCGCCCACTCCCTCTCCAAGACCCAATGTCTTACAAAACTCCCAATCCCATGCACCGACATCAAAGGTGGCACGCCCAAGCCTTGCGAAGGGCACACCCGGCGCAACAAGCCACAGTGGGCCGGAGACACGATCTAACCCACAAGCCTCTAGATCAAATGCTTGGACCCGGCACCCCAAGAAAACCTTTATGAATGCCTGCTTGGGAGGCAAGCTCACATAGACGCCACCCACCTCCAATAGAGTGGCCATCAAGTGCGCCGAAGCATTGCCAAAACAAGTGGTTTGGGGGTGGTCTCTTCTAGGCCAATACGTTGACTACCACCCCGGTCATTTCATGATAAATGAGATGATCAAGTCGGGGGGAATTCGAGCCAAATACCGTGAAGAGGAGGGATGGATGATCTTCATGTTTGAATCCGAGGGGACCAAGAAAAGGTGCTTAAGGGCGGCCCCTACTTCATCCATGGGAAACCACTCCTCCTCAAGCACATCCCGGACAAGTTTGCATTTAACCGGAAAGACATTGCCACCATCCCACTTTGGGTGCGCATCTATGGCCTCTCGAGTAAGTATTGGACCACAGAGGTCCTTGGCCAAGTTGCATCCCAAGTTGGCAAGCCATTGTACATGGACCCGGTCACGGATGGAAGGAAAAGAGGTGCGTATGCTCGGATCCTAGTTTAAATTAGTTTCGCACATGATGTAGTACGAGGATGTAGCCTTGATTTTGATGATGGTGTCTCGCTCGAGTGCACCTACCTTGTGGAGAATGAGCCCATGTATTGTAAGGGGTGTTGGTCTTTCGGCCATGAGGATCAAGGGTGCAAGTTCAAGGACAAGAAAGAGGTCATGGGGGTGAAGGCTAGGAGGCCCCCAAACGGTCCAAAGGAGGATGATCGAAGCAAAGGAGAGCCAACCAAGCATGAGGTGGGCTTAGCCGCCAATGTTGAGGAGGGAAAGGGCCCATCCAATGGCCTCATTGAGAGATCACCCGTGCCACCACCAGCAAAATTCGCACCCACCAAAGACATGCCAAAGGGCAAGAATGCCGACAAGGCCGTGGTAGAGGTCTAAGAGCATTTGGAAAGTGGCGCATCAAGGACGCAAGAGAGTGAGAGTGAGATCAACACACTCGAGTCCTCAAGCAAGGATTTCGCAAGTGCTCAAGAAGAGAAGTAGGAAGAGGATGAAGGCATGGCCAAGAATGCCGAGGATGAGGGTGCCACCGAAGAAGAACCTCAAGGTGAACAAGGATGGGTGCCGGCCAAGGGAAAGACAAGAAGGACGCCAAGTAGGAAATGCACTGTCCTTGGCCTCAAGGCACGACCTAAATGGCCCGAAGAGCCGCCCGGGAGGGCCACTGATGTGATTCCATCTACCGAGTCATGGCCACACGGTACCGTGCCAATCAGGGTGCCGTTGCACATGCTGATTTCCGACCTTGGCGCGCCTTGGCCTTTGATGGATGGTACCACTTCTTCGGGCACTTTTAAAGGCACTATGCTCCATGATTTGAGTGAAGATCTCAGCCCTACTGACAAGTTCAATTTGCATGACAAAGGAGGGTCTTCACATGGACAAATATCCAAGGCCGGTGTCCGAGGCGCTAAGAAGCCAAGTCAAGGTACTACGCCCTATTTTGGACACACCACACGAGCCCGAGCTAAAGCAATGCTTGACAAGATCAAGGAGGAGATCATGGCTCATAAGTTGGATTCTGGCTAACAATGGAGAAGGGTGGAGTATTATTGTGACTTTTGGTGAAACTAGTGCACAAACTTGACTTATGTTTCGTTAAGGGCTTTAAGTTAGTTTCATTACACTTTTGGGTTGTTTTATGTAATAACGCACTAGTAGAAAAGAGACCTTTTACCACGGTTTATTTTCATAGTTTACCACGGTTTACATCCGAGGTAAACATGGCCTTGGTAAACATGTTTACCACGGTGATATATTTACCACGGTTGTCTTATTTACCACGGTTTATGGACCGAAGTCATAACTCTAACCGTGGTAAAATTATAAACCTTAAAAATTGTTTAAACCGTTGTAAAATATTTCACCCGTAGTAAAGTTGTACAATGGTAAAATTATATAAACTGTAGTAAATGTGCATCGATGTAGTCATATTGTACGTGTTTGCTATTCACATATGTTACCAAATGACCTGTGACCTGGAATGTGTGCCATTTTTAATACAGAAAAATGTATATATAAATATTATTATATGTAGCAAATAAGAGTATAAGACCATATAAGTGTAAGAACATTGACACAAAATCAAAAAGCTAATCCATCCAAATACATTAATTAATAGTGATGAACTGTCATACATCATATAAGTCTAGTCATAACAATAAAAAAAGCCATAAACTCCTGCATAAATCACTAATTATATAGTCATAACAATAAAAAAAGCCATAAACTCCTGCACAAATCACTAACTAAAGTCTACAACCCTACATAAATCACTAACTAGTCAATAAACTCCTGCACAAATGTTGCCCATTGATCTCGAATCTCATCTATCTTCTCCTTTGCATATGGCATCGATCCACCTATATCTGAATAATACTGTAATAAAATTGCTTTATTAGTAATCACTAAAGAATGCATTAATTCAAATAATAAGTCAAAATCATATACCTTTTCAGGGATAGTGTCCAGCCCACTAGAAATAATCTCATACATAAATCGAAGCACATAATATCCACAATCTTTATTATTTATCTGCTTGAGGCACTACAAAAATAAACAATCCTTAAATATACAAATAGAGGTAAATCATTCAATAAGTTTAATAGTCCTCAAGAACATCACAAATAATAAAAACTAAACTTGATATGAAAGAGAATTTTATTTCATTCAATTCGTATATATATTGTAGAAGTTCGAACAAGAAGAGTAATGATAGATCACTACTTTATTCCCACCTTCAATGCATTCATTCAAACAGAATCTTTTTATACAAAATAGCCAAAGTGGTCATTAGAAAGAAAAATGATTAATATTTTACTAGATAGCATAGTATAAACTACTGTTAATAAATTTCAGAAAATGAATGTCTTTTTATTTTACATACACATAATCTCTTTTCAACTCTATTTAGAAAACTGAGTGTCGCCGTTATTTTCAATGTCAAGAAAAAGTGAATATATATGACAAAATTAAACTAACCTGTATGTGAATCCACTTTGTCAACTTGTTAGGTTTGCCTGCGTTATCTTTAGCAATCCACATTTTCAGAGACCTATACAAAAACAAGTAAATTATTATCACAAGATTACTAAAAACTAATAATTATGTAAAATAATATATAAATACTTACATGTCGATTATGTTTTTTATCTCAGGCCTTACTTTTAATCCAAGTGGGTCAAGCCAATACACCATTTGCTTAAAAGGATGTATAGCACATAACATCCAGTGAAACCTATGTAAAATATATATATTAACTTTAAACCTATTTAAAACAAACATTTGGCATATATATTTCAAATAGAAATTAAATTTAATAAGTACGTTTAGCTTACTTGGAATTATATGGAGCAAAGAAAATCTGATTTTTCTTGGCCTTTTGCATTGCATCTGCAATATAGCGCGCTTGCTCCGTTGCTCGCTTTTCTTTAGCTGCTCTAATTTGTCTCTCACACTCTAGCTCTTGTCTAAACTGGATAGGAATTTCAGCTATTTTGTGTGGACTCAAAAATCCAAATTTTGATAGTGTATTCTTATCTTGACAAGTGAGCAAATACCTATCACATAAATTGTGTCATAAAAGTGAAAATAATAAGAAATAAAATATAGATTTATATGAATTGATTATGAAAATAACTTACCCAATGTACACTAATACATGTGTTGCTTGAATTTCTTCTTGAAATATCCATTGAAAGATCTCCTCCTTAGTGACCCACATTTCACCATCCGTGTGGATATCTTTATGAATAGGAATAGAGACGGTTTCCATTGTCCGAGCAAGTTTATACATCATCTTCATAGTTCCAGTTCTAAGATTCAAAAGCTGCTCTTTTGTGTGGGTGAATTCATGACTTCGTTCCTTGTTTGGATGACCTTTGTTGGTTGTATTAGACGATCCAGAATATGCGTCTAAGTGTGCACTGTTTTCCTTACCTTTTTTGCTAGTTGATAGTTGTGGCCCCTTCGAGATTAAACCATACACACAATAGTCAGAAATTGCTAAATGTACAATGTACGTATAAAATTTACCTCAAAGTTTACCTTTTCTAGGAAAATGAGCTCTTTTGGCCATTGCACATAAGAGCCATTAGCTTCAAATACTACACGTGCTTCATCTGTGGGTACTGGTAAAGGTGCTTCTGGCATTTTAGGGTCAGTAATAGTAACTTTCATATGTCCAAGCTTCAATGGAATATTATGAATTACTATATTCTGCATGTCATGAGTGTTAAATACCATCCCTAAGGCCACTATGGAATGACCAGGGTCTGGTGAAGCTAATTGACATTTAGTCCAACCCTGTCAAATAATCAATTTTCAAAGATCCATATAATAATTAGACAAAATGCATGCATGAATACAACTAATTAGTGACAAATTCAATCATAGTTTTACCTCAGGAAAATTTACTGCCGTACAAGCTTCCTTTTCAACCGCCATGTCACCTTGATGATTGTGATTCTTTGTTCTGTCACTTTCCAGTGTTGCACACTTTTTTTCCAACAATTCAATCTCAGCTTTCATCTTTTCAATGACTTCATTCCCTTGTTCAGCTTGATCATTTTTCCTTCCAAAGTAATTGGTAATATTAACCCCTGCACCTGTAGCCAATACACGTCCTGGATGTTCTTTCCTTTTCAGTACAGTAGCTAACAAGTCTTGTCGCCCAGAAAGTTGAATTTCACCTTGAGATGCTTTTTGTGATATCACCTCCTAATTGGAAAAAGTTCAACTCTCAGTGGCATAGAATAATATAACTTCTAAACTTAATGTTCATCATTAAATATATATATATATATAAGAGAACTAGCTACTTTATTCATTGATTCATATCCAGAAATAAAATATGATATGATCATGCAATCACAACGTAATCTTTTTATGATTAAAATCACCAAGCTTATAATGAGCTTCTTTCAAACAAGTTCCCATGGATAATTTACCTCATCAGCTAGAATCTTGGAGCAATTGAAGCATACACATCGCATAATCAACAACACTGTTTTCAATAAATTCAATATATGCTACATTGGTTTAGCTAAATTCAAGTTGTGATCTTTGATTCTAAACTTATAGTTATGATTGTTTTTATTTCACAAACTGGAAAACATGAGTCAGGTGGTATTGATTAGATGTACGTTTATCTTTTATTAGTTTTAGTTGTATACTTAAAGACAAAAGAATAGGGGAAATTAAGAATTGTTAAAATATAAGTTTGAAATAACATACTTACCATTTGGGTTGCGATTTCTTGAACATTCTCATCCATATTGCCATCTTTATCCATCCTAGCTGCTAACCACAATTTGTCTCTTGGTATCGTGATTAAGGATGTAGGATCTTCCTCAGAATCTGCTAGTTCTTTTTGAGCTTCTATAATCTAAAACATAAAAAAGAAAATATCATGTTGCAATAATTAATGGCATCTAATTGTTAGTAGTTAGTTGCTTGCTTACCATTTGCTCTTCAAGGCGAGCATAACCTAATTTAGAAGCTCTATAAGTATAATCATTCTTCTCGGCACTCTTTCGATGCTTTTCACTTTCCTCCTATTGGTCAAAAAATACAATTAAAATATAATCACCATGTTTGAAATAAAAAAAGAACAATTAGAAAATATTACCTCAAACTCTTTAGTCAGTCTAGTTGCAACAAATTCATCCCACATTTGTTGATTGATGAAAGTATATTTGGATGGAGGATGAGGGTTGAGTATTTTTTTTCTTTATCTAAATACATAAATCTGCGCTTCAACTTGGATTTAAAATCCCTAAACATAGACGCGGAATCAGACAAAATCATACGTCGCTTGCGTTCAGGAACTTCAAAAGCACCCTACAAATCAGTTTAAATATTATATTTATATAAGTAACCCTCCATTAAACAAAGAAAATAATAAACATATTAAAATCATTTACCGTCACATCTATCCATATAGCATCTTTAATGTGGTCAGGAACTCTATCCCATCGTCGATAATTGATATTGACACGACCACGAGTGCACATCCCAAGATTGCTCTTAAAGTTTGCACAAGAAGTCCCTATAGCTTGTCCTTTAAGATTCCATTTTAACTTGAATTTTCGATTCTTATCTTTATGTCTTGTAATCTTTGCCATAAGAGTGCGTCCTCGAGTGCGTTTCTTAGGAGGTGAAGAGTTGCTATTGATATCTTCTTCAGCACATTCATCTTCATGAGAGTTTCTGCAAACCATATCTATGAAACATAAACAAAACATGAGTATTTCATAGTTGTATATACTTTTTTAGTTTCAAATTGAGAGGTTATGTTCTATATCTATGCCAAAATGTTGTGTGTGAAATAAATTATGAATTGTTGAGATCTATATTGTTATCCTTATTATCATCCAACAAACAAGAGCTTATTAGAAGCTTTTTTAATTCTGTATGCATTTGTTTCATTATAAAAACCCACCCTAAGAAAGCAATAAAATACAAAGACAAAGTAGAAGGTTTCATATTTAAGAAACATAATTGTTCTACTAGAGGAATTGTGAAAAGAAAACCATGTAGTTGCAGCCTATGCACATACTTTCACAAATGACATCTATTAAGTAATAGTATTCATATTAACATCAAGCACAACTGAATCCAATGCAATCTAATTACAGTAAATGACATCCTACCATCAGTAATAAGATGTCAGCCGAATTTAGTATCACTATTTAAAGGTCAAGACTCAAGAGTCAAGCCATTGTGTTAACCAATTCAAGCAAACGGATTAAGTTTCCTAAATCTATAAAAACACCCATTTTACCTACAAGCCTAAGATTTGTAGCTATCAATTAAGTCAGCAAAGATCTAGACAAATAACCTCTCTTGCACATTTTATCAAACACTTGGTGGACAAGTTCAATTTCAGTACATCTACAAAATCATTTGTCACTTTGACATTTTATCAAACGAAATTTACACTTGCAGTGCTATCCAATTTCAATCTATCTCCAACATAAAAAGAATAGATGAAAGAGACACTAATTACCTAAACCTAGCGACTTAGCAACAAAACCTAAAATTAAAAGGCTTTCAACTTATGAAATGTACCGATAGAAAAAAGCCACGAAGAGTTGCAGAGGAGTGTATGATGCCGGCACCGAGATGAATCGCTCAGAAGTCGGAACCGCTTGGAGAAAATAGAGGGCAAAGCGTTTGAAAGACAGTGCTAGTCCTGCTCTATTAAAATTGAACAATATGAAAATTTTGGTTTGCTGCCGGAAAATAAATCAACCCGCTTAAAATTTTTATAGTAGAGCGCGCAGTAGCACCCAAAAAATGACACGTAACCGTATCCTTTTAATAAATCCTTTTACTATCCGTATCCGTTTCAAAACAAATAAAATTTCTACCATTGTATTCATAAAACATCGATATGTAACTAGTTACTCTATGTGCATATATACTCATCAATAGATAATAAAATATTATAATAATATAGTACTAAACTACTCTTTAGACTATTTTAGTTATTACGATCTATATTTCTTTTTTGTCACTCATGTTTAGACTTTTGTCAAATGGGTCGGGCGGGTCGGGTTCGGGATTGGGTCAATCGAGTTCGGGTCAAAATGGATCTCGGATCGACGGGTTGTTCAGTTCACAGGTTCAAGCAGACCGATTGTTATGGGTTTGGCGGGTTCGGGTTGATCCAACGGGTCACGATCGTCAATTTTATTAACCTTTATTTTTAGGTTTATTAAATATTTAATAATATATATGTGGTTTTAATCTTGTGCACACATATTAAGAGATACTTTACTTTTGCTTAAAAATAAATTATCCCTCTTTTTACTTAAAAAGTAAATTTTAATTATTTGAAAAAAGTGTCATTCTCATTTGCATTGGATATAATTGATTAGAATGACAATTATCAAGAAAGAGAAGCATAAATAAACTCAAAACCCCGTATATTATGGCACAAAGAATTTGAACTAAAAACCCATACAATATGGGACGGGAAAGTAATAGTTGTATATTAAATATTTATTGGTATGTTAGTTGAAATCTGATATCCCTTTAGTTTGCCAGACTCATTGTGTTAGAAAAATTATAATATTTATATTATATAATATTATAATTTTGATGGATTATAGAAAGACCCTTAAATTAATGGATTATAGAAAGACCCAAACTCGACTGACATAAATACAATTGAGTTGAAACCTAAAATCTGTTTGGTTGGCTAGACTCGTTGTGTTAAAAAAATTATAATATTTATATTATATAATATTATAATTTTAATGATTAAAATAATTAAAAATAATTTTTAATTATTAAATAATATTTTTAATTAAAATATTATCATAATAATCATAAAAATGTCACTCTTGACCCGCTGGGTTGACCCAAGTTATTGTTTTAGAATCTTAAAACATTTATTTATTTAGTGATCATACATAAATAGATCTGTCAACGGGTCGGTCAAGTCGGGTTCAAATCAGGTCATTTTGGGTTCAAATTTAGTCGGATTCAGGTTGTAACGGGTCACAGGTCAATTTAGGTCTGGGTCGTAACTCAAACTCGTTCTTTGAATCTAAATTGTTACATTTTTATCTTTACTTCTAAAATAAAAAAATATGCAATTTTAATAAAAATAAAAAATGTCAAATAATTAGAATCCAAGATATTGTTAATAATCATTTTGAATTGCCAAAAATTAACATAAATACTTAAGTCGAACCCTTAACAAAGCACACTAAGAAGTGATCGAATCAATGATTACAAATGTAATATGTAGTTGTACTAAATTTCTCTCAAAAATTAAAAGAAAGCTAAACTTAATTTATCAAAACAAAAGCAAATGTTCTCTAGTATCTACCGCTAAAATCACCAACTTTCATCGTTTATTTTTCTTTTTATCCATAACATTACGACGCCGTTTCTTTGATGTTCCAACACCTTCTTCATCTAATGCTTGAACATATAATCCTTCACCATGATCATCTCTTATGTATAACTCTGTATTAATTTCTTCATCATTGAGTGTTGGAACTATAGACAAATGCTTCCTTCAGTAATATCTCCGGCATCATTTTCAAGTTCATCATTAGCAAATCTTTTTCTCCCTGATAAAACAATTGAAAGCTTCTTGTTTGATGGATCTGAAACAAAAAACACTTGTTTCGCTTGTGATGCAAATATGAATGAATCATCTTTATGACCTAAGTCATTGAGGTCTACAAGGGTAAAACCTAATTCATCAACCTTAACAGCACTATCTTTGACCCATTTGCAAGCAAATACTGGCACTTTGAAGTTGGTATATTCCAATTCCAATATATTCTCAATTACCCCATAATATTGCTTGGATGTATAAGTAGATCTTTTATCATTATCACTTGAAATATGGATGACTTGCGCTGTAAGAGTGACCCCACTATTCTGCATTGGACTTTTATCATCACGGGCTTTTGTGTAGAATGTATAACCATTAATGATGTATGCTGTATACTGAACGGCTTCCATCTTAGGACCATAGGACAACCATTTCAATTTTTCAGACACAGAATTTGATGACTCGATCAGTTTTGCCGATATCTGTTTTTCAAACCATGTGACAAAGGTGCGGTTGTGTTCTTTTAGAATCCAACCTTCACTTCTATCCGTGTTAAGATGTCTCAACAAATCCTTATGCTCCTCTACATATGGCACAACTTCATCTACATTATGAAGGACATAGAGGTGTGCTTGTTTCCACATAAGAGAACACAAACTAATTAGTTTAGCTCCTGAAATCCCACGTCCTTCAATTGTATCAATTCGTTGAGGTTTAGGAAGACCAATGGGCTCAACATTAGACAAGTATTCACTACAGAATTCCACAGCCTCTTCAATTACATATCGTTCAGCAATTGAACCCTCGGGATGGTTTTTGTTCTTTACATACCCCTTCAGTACTTTCATTAACCTTTCAATAGGGTACATCCATCTTAAAAAAACGGGACCACATAATCTAAACTCTCTTACCAAGTGAACCACCAAATGCACCATGATATCAAAGAATGTTGGTGGAAAATACATTTCAAGCTCACACAAAGTTATAATAATATCATTCTACAAGGAATTCAAATGTGTAGGGTCAATTACTTTGCTGCAAATTGATTTGAAGAAAAAACATAACCTGGTAATTGCAAGTCGAACACCCCTCGGCAGAATACCACGTAAAGCTATCGGCAACATCTCTTGCATCAATATATGACAATCATGAGACTTTAGGCCTACTAACTTCAGATCATTCATTGAAACAAGATTTTTTATGTTCGAGGAATATCCATCGGGAACTTTGACTTTAGCCAAACAATCACAAAACTTAAACTTCTCATCTCTAGAGAGAGTATAGCATGCAGGTTGTAAATAAACACGATCACTATCTTCCTGTACATGTAACTTTGGCATGATTCCCAGTTTTTTTAATGCACGTCTGGCTTGGATGCCATCTTTTGTCTTTCCTGGGATATTAAGCAATGTGCCAATTATACTATCACATACATTCTTTTCAATATGCATCACATCAAGGCTATGCCTTACGAATAAAAATCTCCAATAAGGAAGGGAGAAAAATATTGATTTTTTTTTTCCACCCATTGATAGCCTTGACTTTCCTTTTTTTACCAAATTCATCTATCTTACCAAATGTTATTTCTATATCTTTCACTCTTTCATAAACTTGTTCACCGGTTAAAGGAGTTGGAGCTATCTTCTCTTCCACAGTACCATCAAACTTATCTTTTTGCCTACGATAATGATGACTAACATCCAAAAATGTTCGACTTCCCATGTACACTGGCTTGTTTGCAAGTTGATGAAAATGGGTATTCAGGTCACAACTAGGGCAAGCACAATGGCCTTTGGTAGTATGGCCAGAAAGATTTCCATAAGCTGGAAAATCATTTATCGTGCAAAACAACATTGCTCTCAAGTTGAATCTTTCTTGCCTATGTGCATCAAAAACTTCAACACCCTCCTCCCATAATAATTTCAAATCTTCCACAAGAGGTGCCAAATAAACGTCGATGTCATTGCCTGGTTGCTTTGGCCCCGAAATCAACATTGACAACATTATATACTTGCGTTTCATGCATAATCCAGGAGGAAGATTATATATTACAATCAAGACAGGCCATACACTATAAGTACTACTGAGATTACCATATGGACTCATTCCATCAGTGGAAAGTGCAAACCGTAAATTCCTAGGCTCCTTACCAAACTCTGGATATTTAGAGTCTATATACCTCCATTGAGGGGAATCTGCTGGGTGTCTAAGTTTACCATCCTTTATCCTATCTTCTTCGTGCCACGTCAAATTCTTTGCATCTTCTGGGATTCTAAACATACGTTTCAACCTCGGTATTATTGGAAAATACCAAAGCACTTTAGCAAGAACCTTTTCCCTCTTATATCGTGATGCTTTACAACTTGGGCAACTCTCCAATGAGGCGTATTCATTCCGATACAAAATGCAGTTATTAGGACAAGCATGAATCTTCTCATAACACATTCCCATATACGACAGAGTCTTTTTTGCCTCGTAATTATTAGCTGGTAGAACATTATCATCTGGAAGCATATCACTTAGAAGCTCTAATAAAGAGGTAAAGCTTTTGTCACTCCACCCATTGTAACACCCCTATTTTACAACATTGGGTATTACCGCCAGTGACCTCGGACTTTACCGTCCAAAGTCACCCAAGGCTTTTAGAATGATATAGAACATTAATAATGCGGAAATAAACATAATTTATGAAATAGAAAGGGTGCTCCCGAAGGAGACTTTGTTTGTACAAAACATCTTACATTGCTTTTCAAACATAAGGTTGTTCAGAATTGAAATGCAAAACCACTTGTCCTTGAAACATAATGAACTTAAAGCAAAATGACATGAAAGGTACATCTTGAAAATCCTTGTTCTTCCTTCGTCTTCACTTCACGCCTTGTTGGGATTCCTAGATTCTGACATAATTCGCGAGGGGCGATAAAATGCCAGGCAATATGCGGAAAAGAAGAATTAGTCTAAGAGACTAAGCAAGCGGGAATGGAACTTCCCGAGGGTATTTCGGTAATTTCAATTATTGTCGAAATAGATAACAAGGTTGTGTTTACGATGGGGCTATATAATAAGGTTTGTTTATGTGGAGCTTTAATGGTTCGAAGGAGAGTATCTTAAGTGAAGATAACTCGATAAGCGATAGAAGAGCTACTAGATTGTAGACTTCTTTAGGATTTCGAAAGTATGTTGGGAACGTTTATTAATTCATACAAGTAAAAACCTCTCGCGCCCTGAGCGGACCGAGAGCCGGATCAATCATTTGAGACCGGTCCGGTTTTGGTATCTTAAATGTGCATTAGCACTTATGTTGTATAGTGACGAAAGATATTCGACTTTGTTAATGATTTTTTTATAGAGAGTGGTGGGACACGGATAATCCGAGCCACCCGAGGGAGAACTTCAATTCCCCGGCACTTAGCTAGAGTGCGCACAATCCCTCCTTGCAATCGGAGCGGATGGAGATCATGATCCCGAAAGTCGTATGGACGTACGACTTAGTAAGGTTATATAGAGGCGTCGGCTATCCCGCACCCCTTTCTAGTTTATTCAAAGTAAATCTCTGAGCGAGACCACAAGCAATCAAGATAATAACTACACTAGCATATATAATCCTATTACGAGTATATAAAGCAACCATGCTAACAATGGGTCGTTATTTCTATCATTCGATATTTCCTAGGTTCATTTTTATTGAGACATACAAGTCGTTCCCAACATCGAGAAATATCATGTAGACGGATATAAAAGGGCACAAGGGGAAATTCCACTTGCCTTAGCTTTGGCGAGTTCTAACAATCGAGCTTTGACGGAACTATGTAATTCACGACTTCGAGCGAGAATCCCGACCTATCGACACAGAATTTACGAGCGAACTTTAATCATGACTTCCTCCTAAAGTTTGGATTACCTCTTATAATATTTTATAAGAGAGTTGGAATTCTAAATTATTAAGATAATAATTTAGAAAGTTATTTTTCTTAAAATAATAATACTCCTTTATTATTATTTTGTGATGTGATCAAGCCCACCTGAACCCACCTTCCCGGCCTGCCTCGAGTCGGCGTTTTGACCAGTGGGCCAGCCTCCAGCCTGCCTCACGTCGGCGATCTGACTGGTGGCGCTCAATCACAAGCCATGGGCTGCAGCCCATGCACCCCAACCTGCAGGAGGTGGTACACCTTTTATCCTGCAGGATGTTGGAGGGGGGATTTGATCCCCTGACCTCCCTTTATCAAGGTGGGATTACCACACTTGATAACCAACTCTACTCTCTAAGATGCCCAAATTGTCGGATATTACTCACCAACAACTTGAAGAACGAGAATTGAACGAACGAAATACAAGAACAAGACTTGAATTGAAATTGCAAGGGAAAAGTAAGCAACAAAGTTTCGTCCAATCCCTAAGGGAGAAAGGAGGCCAAAAATGGGCCTTATAACCCTAATGCCACGCCTCTCTCAACTCAGCCACCCTCACTTCTCTCTAATTACATAAAACACCCTTAACAAAACATAATTCAAGTTTTAGCACTAGTCGAACCAATAGTCACAAGAACACTCCAACCTTCACCGTCATTAGCCATCGGAAACTTATGAGCCATGAGCTCCTCCTTGATTTTGTCTAGTATAGACTTAGCTAGGGCTCGCGTGATGCGCCCAAGATAGGGCATGGCTCCTTGTCTCAGTTTCTTAGCGCCTCGAACATCGTCTTTGGTTGCTTGTCCAAGTATTGGCTCCCCTTTATCGTGCAGATTGGGCTTGTCTTTAGGGATGGAATCTTCACTCAAATCATGGGGCCATGACTCGGTAGATGGAATCACATCATCCTCCTCCCCTTCAAAAAGATTCGTCCTCGAATCTATCAAGCCTTGTGAGCTCAACAAAGAAGGTAGGGCTTCTAGCTCCCTTGGTGTGGCATTCTCCATTACAAAGACATCCTTCTTGGCCTCCACAAGAAAGGGAATGTAATCACTGCTTGGAGTGACTAAAACAGCCTCGTCCTCCTCATGGAGCAAGAAGGGCAAACATGAAGGAATCATAGGAAATGCATCCATCCATGGTGTCGCCAACGAGTTCATGGAGCTAGGAGTGATGGTAGGACGATGCTTGATTTTAGGAGACAATTCCACAACTTTCTCCTCTTCTTGCAATATGTGCATCAATTCTATTGGACACTTGATGGTAATGAGTTGTTCCAATCCATGGAAATGAGTCTCTCTTTTTGGTTGTTCTGTGTCACTCATCACTCTTTGTTGGAAGGAAGTCTCCTCCCCTTTACAAGGGGTCGTCCTCGAACCTTGATCCTCTTCTCGTATCTCCTTGATCTTCACCACTTGAGGCACTTGTGTCCTCTCGTCCAGCCCTACGATTCGGCGCTCCAAGGCATCCATGCGTGTCTCCATAGCTTCCAAAGATTGTTGCATGGATTGTTGGAAGGATTGCAACATGGCAGCCACCGAGTTGGAGGACTCCTCAACTTGTTCCTTATTCTTGTCATCACCTACACCTGTCATCGTAAAAACAAGGCAAAGATCAAGGTATAGAGGTCACACGAATTAATCACCAAGACTTGCCCGAGATGAAAATCCGACAAGTTGCAAGTAGGAGATGACCAACAAAATGGAACAAGAAAAGCTCAAACACAACAACACAAGATGTCTCGTCTTGGTGTCGTTCCCGTATCCTAGCACCGTAACCAACAACAAGCATGTAATGATATAAAGGGGTCAAAATAAAGCTGGATTATGGACTCAATTCCCACGTTTTTACTCAGCCAAATTCAACAAGACACACTTAAATCAAGCACTAAAGGAAGACATTAATCAAGCAACAAATGCACCCTTTCAACTACCAACTTTTGAAGACTCTTTTGGTGTTCTATGTGGACGTTTTTTGAGCAGTTTTTCCAGCCATGGTTGAACATCAAACTCAGCCAAGAACTTCAACAATTCAAGGACTCAAAAACGCCACAATTCAAGACAACAATTCGGACAAGGCCGAGCACAACAACAACAACGCAGCCCTAAGGAGTTCGAACCTAAAACTTGCAACAAGTGGAAATTCAAGGTCGGAACAAGATTTAGATGGCGATACCTTCGCGTGGCTCTGATACCACTTGATGGCCGGATCGATGGAGGGGATGATGGTGCAAAGAGATCGCCACGAGAATCCAAGGAATTCCGACAACAAACACCACGCAACTGACCTGTCTTCAACTGGCTGGATCTTCCTCGTCCGAAATCGGAATTGAGTGATTCCAATTCGAGAAGTTATATCTCTGAGTCTAGTTTAATCCCTCAAAATTTCAGGCCTAGATGATGAGTGGATTGAAAGATATTTTGATTTTACTGAGAGGGTGCAGAAACCACCGAGATGGATGATGGATCGAAATGGAGAGAACAAGGGGATATGGATGCTTGACAACTTGGATATGACTCACCAAGCTCTCAAACAAACTAAGATGCCCACATTGTCGGATATTGCTCACCAACAACTTGAACAACGAGAATTGAACGAACGAAATACAAGAACAAGACTTGAATTGAAATTGCAAGGAAAAGTAAGCAACAAGAGAGTACTTTCGTCCAAATCTCTTCAAATGAGGAGGAGGAGGCCGACCTTAAACCTAACACAAAGCCTTACAAAATCAACCCCCTCACTTAAGGAAATTACATAAATTAACCCGAAATCCCGAAAACTTATAAAGTGTCCTTAACCGTAGAAATGTCACTTAGAACCGTGAAGCACAATAAAACTCCAACCTTCACCGTCATTAGCCATCGGAAACTTACGAGCCATGAGCTCCTCCTTGATTTTGTCTAGTATAGACTTAGCTAGGGCTTGTGTGATGCGCCCAAGATAGGGCATGGCTCCTTGACCCGGCTTCTTAGCGCCTCGAACATCGTCTTTGGTTGCTTGTCCAAGTATTGGCTCCCCTTTATCGTGCACATTGGGCTTGTCTTTAGGGATGGAATCTTCACTCAACTCATGGGGCCATGACTCGGTAGATGGAATCACATCATCCTCCTCCCCTTCAAAAAGATTCATCCTCGAATCTATCAAGCCTTGTGAGCTCAATAAAGAAGATAGGGCTTCTAGCTCCCTTGGTGTGGCATTCTCCATGACAAAGACATCCTTCTTGGCCTCCACAAGAAAGGGAATGTAATCACCGCTTGGAGTGACTAAAACAGCCTCGTCCTCCTCATGGAGCAAGAAGGGCAAACATGAAGGAATCATAGGAAATGCATCCATCCATGGTGTCACCAACGAGTTCATGGAGCTAGGAGTGATGGTAGGACGATGCTTGATTTTAGGAGAATTCCACAACTTCCTCCTCTTCTTGCAATGTGTGCATCAATTCTATTGGACACTTGATGGTAATGAGTTGTTCCAATCCATGGAAAGGAGTCTCTCTTTTTGGTTGCTCTGTGTCACTCATCACTCTTTGTTGGAAGGAAGTCTCCTCTCCTTTACAAGGGGTCGTCCTCGAACCTTTATCCTCTTCTCGTGTCTCCTTGATCTTCACCACTTGAGGCACTTGTGTCCTCTCGTCCAGCCCTAGGATTCGGCGCTCCAAGGCATTCATGCGTGTCTCCATAGCTTCCAAAGATTGTTGCATGGATTGTTGGAAGGATTGCAACATGGCAGCCACCGAGTTGGAGGACTCCTCAACTTGTTCCTTATTCTTGTCATCACCTACACATGTCATCGTAAAAACAAGGCAAAGATCAAGGTATCAGAGCCACACGAAGGTATTGCCATATAAACCTTGTTTCGAACTTGAATTTCCACTTGTTGCAAGTTTTGTTGGTTCGAAATTGTTGTTTGGCTGCGTTGTTGCTGTGTGCAGCCTTAGAGGTTTCCTCCTCCCCTTGAAAAGGGTTCGTCCTCGAACCTAGATCCTGCTCAAACTCAGCATCATTGTTAGAAAAATAAGGAACAAGATCGGATACGTTGAATACCTCATGGACGCCATAATTCGGAGGAAGATCAAGCTTGTAAGCATTGTCGTTGATGCGCTCTAACACTTGGAATGGTCCATCTCCACGTGGCTTAAGCTTAGAATTTCGAAGAGTAGGAAACCTCTCCTTCCTCAAATGAACCCAAACAAGGTCGCCGGGTTCAAAAATCAGCTCCTTGCGCCCTTTATCAGCTTGGCGCTTGTATTGCAATGTTCGCCTCTCCAATTGAAGACGAGTATCCTCATGAATCTGCTTAATATACTCAGCCCGGTCCCGTCCTTCATGACTCTCTCGATCGGACATAACATAAGGCGCTAAATCAAGTGGTGTAACGGGATTGCGCCCATACACCACCTCAAAAGGCGTCTTCTTTGTAGCGGAATGAATGGACCTATTGTAAGCAAACTCAATGAAAGGAAGACACTCTTCCCACCTGCGCAAATTAGTTTTCAAAATAGAACGCAACAAGGCACCAAGGGTACGATTAACGACCTCGGTTTGCCCATCCGTTTGCGGGTGGCAAGTAGTAGAGAATAAGAGCTTGGTTCCAAGCTTGGACCAAAGAGTCTTCCAAAAGAAACTTAGAAATTTAACATCACGGTCAGAAACAATAGATTTAGGGACCCCATGCAACCGAACCACATTATCAAAGAACAAAGTGTCAACATTAACAGCATCATCGGTTTTGTGGCAAGCAATAAAATGTGCCATCTTAGAAAATCTATCTACCACCACAAAAATAGAGTCCCTACCCCTTTTTGTCCTAGGAAACCCCAAAACAAAGTCCATAGAAATATCCTCCCATGGGGCACTAGGAATAGGCAAAGGGGTATACAAACCGTGAGGGTGCACTTTAGACTTTGCACGCACACATGTAGCACATGAAGCACAAAAGTTCTCTACCGACCTAAGCATGTGAGGCCAATAGAAATGTTCCCTAAGCATATGCAAAGTTTTCATGACACCAAAATGTCCCATGAGGCCGCCACCATGGGCCTCTTGGACAAGCAAACGCCTAACCGAACCACTAGGCACACACAAGCGAGTTCCCTTAAAAAGAAACCCATCATGCAAATAAAATTGATCCCGACTTCCCCCCTTCAAACAAGCATGAAAAATATCACTAAACTCAGCATCATGAGCATACAACTCCTTCATGAAAGAAAATCCAAGCAATCGTGCATCTAGTAAGGATAAAAGAGCGTACCTCCGGGACAACGCGTCGGCGACGACGTTGTCCTTGCCTTTCTTATGCTTGATGACATAGGGAAAGGATTCAATGAACTCAACCCATTTGGCATGCCTCCGATTCAGTTTTGCTTGCCCTCTCAAGTACTTAAACGCCTCATGATCGGAATGGATAACAAACTCCCGAGGCAAGAGATAGTGCTCCCACACCCTTAGCACTCGAACAAGAGCAAGTAGCTCTTTGTCGTACGTGGGGTACTTGAGCTCGGCACCTCCAAGCTTCTCACTATAATAGGCTATGGGACGTCCCTCTTGCATAAGCACACCACCGAGCCCGATTCCCGACGCATCACACTCAATCTCGAACATCTTGCCAAAGTCGGGAAGAGCTAACAACGGCGCTTGTGTCAACTTAGCCTTAACGGCTGCAAAGGCCTCTTCTTGCGCCTCTCCCCACATAAATGGAACATTCTTCTTGGTGAGGAAGGTCAAAGGCGCAGCCAAGGTACTAAAATCACGAACAAACCGGCGGTAGAAACCGGCTAGGCCAAGGAAACTCCGGACTTGTGTCATAGTTGTCGGTGTTGGCCATTCTTGAATCGCCTTCACCTTCTCTTCATATACTTGAAGTCCATTCCTACTCACAACAAAACCAAGAAATACCACGTGATCCGAACAAAAGTGGCACTTCTTGAAGTTAGCAAATAGGCGTTCCCGTTTCAAAGCTTCAAGCACTTGCCTAAGGTGCTCGACATGGGATGATAAATCGTGGCTATAAATCAAAATATCATCAAAGTATACAACCACAAACTTACCAATAAAAGGGCGGAGGACGTGGTTCATCAAGCGCATGAAAGTGCTCGGAGCGTTGGTTAATCTGAAGGGCATAACCAACCACTCGTATAGGCCTTGCTTGGTTTTGAACGCCGTCTTCCATTCATCTCCCTCCTTCATCCTTATTTGATGATATCCACTCTTGAGATCAATTTTGGAGAAGAGACTCGCCCCATGCAGCTCGTCAAGCATATCCTCAAGTCTCGGAATCGGGTGACGATACTTGATAGTAATATTGTTGATCGCTCGACAATCAACGCACATCCTCCATGTGCCGTCCTTCTTAGGCACAAGAATGACGGGCACGAAACACGGGATGAGGCTCTCACGCACATATCCCTTATCAAGGAGCTCTTGGACTTGCCGTTGAAGCTCCTTAGTTTCCTCCGGATTGGCTCGATAGGCTGGACGGTTCGGTAGAGTGGCACCGGGGACAAAGTCGATTTGATGCTCGATTCCCCTAAGCGGTGGTAGTCCCGGTGGCACCTCTTCTTGGAAAAGCTCCTCAAAGTCCTGCAAGTAGATATGGAAGGAGGAAGATCAACTAATTCTTGGGAAGATAAATAAGATTCTTGAAAAACAAGTAAAACGCAAACGCCACTTCCCTTGAAAGTATGAAGAATCTCCTTCGGTTTGGCCAAAAGCAAGGGCGTAGAAGGGCCGCCTAGAGCTAGCTTCTTGTCCTTCTTTCCATCTCGAAGCGCATGCTTCTTCCTTTGCTCCTTCGCTGCGTGGTCCAACATGATTTCATGGGGGGTCATCGGGTGCAACGTCACCTTCTTTCCCTCCATTTGAAAGTGATACTCGTTGGAGACTCCATCATGAATAGCTCCCTTATCATATTGCCAAGGGCGCCCCAAAAGAAGATGACAAGCGGTCATCGGCACCACATCACACTCCACCTCATCCTTGTAAGGCCCTATAGAAAAGCAAATACGAGCCCTTTCCTTGACTTGGATCGGGGCATTAGAATTCAACCAACATAGAGGATAAGGTAAAGGATGGCAAGTAGTTTTCAAGGAAAAGCGATCCACCACCTCTTGACTAATAATATTACAACAAGACCCGCTATCGATAATCACACTACATACCTTATCCATAATTTTGCATCGAGTGTGAAAGATAATGATGTGATTCCATCTATCGAGTCATGGCCCCACAGTACCGTGCATATTGGGGCGCCGTTGCACACGCTGATTTCCGACCTTGGCGCGCCTTGGCCTTTGATGAATGGTACCACTTCTTCGGGCACTTTTAAAGGGACTATGCTCCATGATTTGAGTGAAGATCTCAGCCCTAAAGACAAGTTCAATTTGCACGACAAAGGAGGGTCTTCACTGGGACAAATATCCAAGGCCGGTGTCCGAGGCGCTAAGAAGCCAAGTCAAGGTACCACGCCCTATCTTCGGCGCATCACTCGAGCACATGCTAGGGAAATGCTTGACAAGATCAAGAAGGAGCTCATGGCTCATAAGTTGGACTTTGGTTAGCAAAGGTGAAAGTTGGAGTCTTATGATACATCATGGTTCGATAAGTGACAACTTAACGGTTAAGGACGATTAATGTGCTCTCGGTTTTTATGGGTTGTTTTTGTAATTTTCTTTAAATGAGGGGGCTGATTTTGTGAGGCTTGTTATCTAGGTTATATGGTCGTCCATCCCCCTCCTCCCTTGGTAGACTTGGACGAAATTTGCTTCTCTTTTCCTTGCATTTTCAATTCGAAGTTCTTGTTTTGTTTCGTTCAATTCTCGTTGTTCAATTGTTGGTGAGTCATATCCGACAATTTCGAGCATCCTAGTTTGTTTGAGAGCTTGGTGAGTCATATCCAAGTTATCAAGCATCCATATCCCCTTGTTCTCTCCATTTCGAACCATCATCCATCTCGGAGGTTTCTGCACCATCTCAGTAAATTCGACATAACTTTCAATCCGCTCATCATCTCGGTCTCATATTTTGAGGACTTCAACTAGACTCATAGATCTAACTTCTCGAATTGGAATCACTCAATTTCGAGTTCGGACGAGGAAGATCCAGCCAGTTGAAGACGGGTCAGTTGCGTGGTGTTTGTTGTCGGAATTCCTTGGATTCTCGTGGCGATCTCTTTGCACCATCATCCCCTCCATCGATCCGGCCATCAGATAACCTCTCGTTGGCTAGGTGTGGTGGTGTTCTCCGTCATGAAAAGCATCCGTTGTACCACGAAGCACTCACCCTCCTCGGCGGTGACATGGAGGCCGTCTTCCTCAACCTCGGGGCTCTCTTCTTCCTCTTCTGCAGCCCCTTCTTCCTCATACTCGTACTCCCCTTGGAAGTTAAGAAGAACCTTCCGTTCTTTGGGACAATCCCGAGCATAATGCCCATGTCCAAGGCACTTGAAACACTTCACGTCGCTCGCCTTCACACCGCCTTCTTGCCGAGGATGTGGGGGAAACTCTTTCCTCGGCTGAGGAATCAAGTCCTTCCTTATTTCCGGCTTCCTAAACTGAGTTGGTGGTGCCTTAGGAGCCGTGGATGAAGGCTGCCACGTTCGAGAAGTGGTTGAACTCGAACGTCGTTGAGCAAGTTGCTTGTAGATATGGTTGGTATAATGAAGCACTTGCTCAATATCGGTACCCCTACTAAAATGCTGCATACTCACCACATTTTTTAGTTCCAAATTTAACCCATTGACAAATTTAGAGATGACATACCCGTCGGGAAATTGTACTCGGGAACGGAAGATGAGCATACGCAGCTCGTTGTAGAACTCATCGGGAGTCCGGTTTCCTTGACGCACTTGCTCCAACTTGGCATGGATGCGCTCCGTGTAATCTTGAGGCACGAACCTCTCTTCTAAGACCTCTCTTAGATCTTGCCATGTGTTAAGTTGAGGCATCCGACGTGCTCTCCTCAAAGCCTTGTCCTCGAGCCACCATTGGTAAGCAAAGTCGGTGAAGTGTATGGCCGCCATGGCCACCCGCCTCGCATCATCATAGCCATAGAAGTCAAAGATTGACTCCACCTTGGCAAGCCAATCAAGACAGGCATCGGCGTCGGAAGTTCCCGAAAACGTCGGCACGTTCAGCTTGATGCCGTAATGGGGATCCCGGGGCCGCTCTTCTTGTTGCACCGGCGCGCCATGCCAAGGCTGCCCGGCACCACCATTGGCCGGCCCTCTAGGAGGTTGGTCGCGCCTTGGGAGATGCAAGAGAGGTGGGGGTTGAGTAGCCGTTGCAGGATTGACCTCTTGATAGCTCGGCGCTCCATAACCTGACAAGTTAGTAGCACTAATAGGAATATTATTAGGAAATGTAGCAAATGAAGGCCTTACCCCGGAATTGGCCACAAAGTGTGGATTGTGGAAGCTCGTCGGAGGAATGTAAGGAGGCATAATCCCCATGGAGGTGCTCACACCGATGGATGTTTGCGCCTCCGAGTTTGGCAAGTAAGAAGTAGAGGCCTCCTCTTGTAACGACTCCACTTGGTTAGCGCTTTGTAGCACACTTGGTAGAGCCCCCGTTTGAGACACCCGTGCTCTATCATCTTGGCCTCGCACTTGGCTCTCCAAATCAGTCAACCTAGTTCCCAAAGCCTCAATGGATTGTTGCAAGGATTGTTGCATGTTTTGCAACATGGCAGCCACCGAACTAGTGGACGTCTCCTCAACTTGTTCCTTATTCTTGTCATCACCTACACTTGTCATCGTAAAAACAAGGCAAAGATCAAGGTATAGAGGTCACACGAATTAATCTCCAAGACTTGCCCGAGATGAAAATCCGACAAGTTGCAAGTAGGCAAAAACAACAAAGGCAACAAAGAGAGAATTCACCACACACTTGCTTAGGAAAACAATGCTAGGAAGCTACTCAACCACCAAGACTCAACACCAAGTATTACAAATTAATTATTTTTTTTTTTTTGTTTCGAGCAGGCCTTTGCTAGGCACTACTAGACGACTACTCTTTGTAGGCCTTTGCTAGGCACTACAAGATGACTACTCTTTCCGTGCCCGGCCCCTTATTAGCTTTATGCCGCCGGGCAAGGTTTTTCTAGTCTTTAATCTTTCTTTCTATGCCTGGCCCCTTATTAGCTTTCGCCGCCGGCAAGGTTTTTCTGATTATTCAACAAAAATTTCAAGACACTTAAACAACAACACAAGATGTCTCGTCTTGGTGTCGTTCCCGTATCCTAGCACCGTAGCCAACAACAAGCATGTAATGACAACAAACAAGGCTGGTTTGGACCTCAATCCCACGTTTTTTAACTCAGCAAGACACACTTAAAACCAACACTAAAGAAAGGCTTAAATTCAAGCAACAAATGCACCCTTTCAACTACCAACTTTTGATAACTCTTTTGGGTGTTCTATTGGAACGTTTTTTTAGCATGGTTTGCAGCCATGGCTGAACACACACTCGGCCAAGACAACCACAAGATCAAGACAAAGCAACGACCACAAGAACACACAACAAGGACACTATGCTCGCACACAACAACACAACGCAGCCAATAAAGAGTTCGAACCTAAAACCTTGCAACAAGTGGAAATTCAAGGTCGGAACAAGGTTTAGATGGCGATACCTTCGCGTGGCTCTGATACCACTTGATGGCCGGATCGATGGAGGGGATGATGGTGCAAAGAGATCGCCACGAGAATCCAAGGAATCCCGACAACAAACACCACGCAACTGACCCGTCTTTAAATGGCTGGATCTTCCTCGTCCGAACTCGGAATTGAGTGATTCCAATTCGAGAAGTTAGATCTCTGAGTCTAGTTGAATCCCTCAAAATGTCAGACCTAGATAATGAGTGGATTGAAAGATATGTCGATTTTACTGAGGGGGTGCAGAAACCACCGAGATGGATGATGGATCGAAATGGGAAGAACAAGGGGATATGGATGCTTGAC
Organism: Fallopia convolvulus; assembly: GCA_964016875.1. Lineage (NCBI taxonomy): Eukaryota > Viridiplantae > Streptophyta > Magnoliopsida > Caryophyllales > Polygonaceae > Fallopia > Fallopia convolvulus. Next base: position 34,878,683 of record OZ024718.1, on the reverse strand, counting down.
AACTTGGATATGACTCACCAAGCTCTCAAACAAACTAGGATGCCCGAGATTGTCGGATATTACTCACCAACAACTTGAACAACGAGAATTGAACGAACGAAAAAAAAGAACAAGTACTTGAATTGAAAGATGCAAGGAAAGTAAGCAACAAGGTTTCTGATTCCTTCATGTTTGCCCTTGAAAAGGGTTCGTCAGAGTTGGTTATCAAGTGTGGTAATCCCACCTTGATAAAGGGATGTCAGGGGATCAAATCCCCCCCTCCAACATCCTGCAGGATAAAAGGTGTACCACCTCCTGCAGGTTGGGGTGCATGGGCTGCAGCCCATGGCTTGTGATAGAGCGCCACCAGTCAGATCGCCGACGTGAGGCAGGCTGGAGGCTGGCCCACTGGTCAGAACGCCGACTCGAGGCAGGCCGAGAAGGTGGGTTCAGCTGGGCTTGATCACATCATTTTGGCTTTGTAATATCCTTTTTATTCCATAAAAATTCTATTTAATAATATTAAAATAATCCTTTTTAACTTCACTTGTTAATTCCTTTTAATATAATTTAGGCAAGTATACTTTTACGAAAATATCATACTTTATCAAAAAAAATATTTTTCTTTTAGAATGTACAATCCCTAATAGGCTTTAAAGAATCTATTTTAACCTTTTGACATATTTAACTTAATTAAACTCTTATTTTCCAATTTCCAATTATTCCTTAGTGAACTCTATAATATTATTTCCTTTATCAAAATACTTTATTAATAATGCCCCCTCTAGTTGAATTTCCCTTAGTCATGTATTTTTCAACAATTAAAGCTAATAGACTTATAATCTACTTTCTTTATAAAGTAGTTTACTAAAAATTATTATATAATAAATTAATCCTATTTAATTTACTCCTATAGTCCTTTTATATTATAAGACTTATAAAATATCTTTGATCATAAACTATAATATCATCATGTTTTGTAAAAATATAAACATGGCTTATAAAATATATTTCCTCATATATATATAGATTATTAAAATATTCATAGTTTATAAGAATAATATCTTTTCTATATCTAGAAGATTTCTTACAAGTCAACTTTAGGTTACATAAAATCCTAGAATATTTATAATATTCTATTTAATATATTTAATCTAGACTTATGTCTTGTACCAAAATCTCTTCACTCTAATCAAGTAATATTTTTCTTAAGGATGACTTTAGTAATATTTTCATTAATTAATATTATATAGTCAATATCCAAGGTCAAACTATAGTTTATGTCTACAAGTTTTGAACAAAAATACTTTTGTAAAGTTTCTCTACCATTTATTATCATGATACTATTTCTTAGATCACTATCATATTTTATAACAAAAGTCATATGCTAACAAAGATTATTTTATAATCACCTTTATCATATCATAATAAAAGATTATGTCTTGTAATGACTTCTACACCTAGAGGTATGCTAAATTCATATTTTTATTGAGTAAAGAATTTATTTTATGAATCTATTTATCTTGATCAAGCTCATAAACATGATATCTTCTATAGTTTAGGACATGCAATGACTTTTTATCTACTAGAACCTTGTTATTATTTTTGTATAAAGATGGTAATATTAACTATAAATGTTGTAGGCTATATTTATTTTATAAAAACTATTTATATTATGTAAGGAGTATACTTATAATAACTACAATAAACAATTACCTATTTTTCTATAAAGTTAAGTTACCATGGTAATTCTAGTTTGTTTCCATAACTCAACTAACAAGATCTTTTACTTATTATTTTTATTTTCTTAAATTCCTTATTTGATTTATTCTTAACCCTACTAATATAACTACTAATATAAAAGATTTAATAAAACATAATTTAACTAAAAAGAGGGGAATTGGATTTTTACTAGTTTCTGTAATTACAGAATGCAGTGAAGAAGGCAGGGGAAGACCGGCGGTGATGGGGCGGCGCGGACCAGGGACGGGCGACGGCTCCGGCGGCACTGGCGGGGGACTCGGCGGCGGCTGGTGGTCCGGTCGGGCTCCAAGGGTGGTCCGGCGGGGCTCCAAGGAAGAGAAGAGGAGGTTTGATGGTGTTTTTGTGGTGTTTTTAATGGAGATATAAGGCTTGAATGTGGCTGATTTTTGAACACAAAGAGAGTGATTGCTAGGAGAGGAAAAAGGGAGTTTGAATGTGTGAGTGACAATGGTGCATGGAAGGCCTTTTATAGGCAAATTGGTGGAGTCCTTAATCCATGGCTAAGAGAATAGACCAATGGAGGAGGAGGAGGTGTTCTTGCATTGGCCAAGGGTGTGTTTGTTGGTGGTGATGGAAGAATGATGCAAGAGAGGGTGTCTTGCAAGCCAAGGGAGGAAGAAGAAGAGCATGCAATGGTGAAGCGTCAAATCAACTTTGACTTGTTTGAAGAAGAAGAAGAATATGAGAGTATTTTATTAAAAGAGAGGTATTATGGGTAGTTAAGTTACAATGGCATGGCAGATTATGTGTGTGGGCGTGTGGAGTGAGTTGCAAGAGGTCTCGGGTTCAAGTCCCGGCTCTTGCATTCTTTTTATTGAATTTTCATGTATTTTTACTAACTTGTTGTACCTCTTTTTATCTACTAAACCTAAATTTACGAATTATTTTTATTTAAATGCTTCTATTTATTCATAACCCTCATAATGCTTTCTTGCAATTTATTTCATTTTAATTTACGTACGAATTTCTTTTTAACGAGAAAAGGGTTATATATAAAATATATTTAAAGCTTCTCCTTTATAAAAGAAAGAATTATAAAATTATATTATATTGGATTTAACGTCTTGGAATATTGCGGATATTACACCCATTACCCGCTTTAAGGTTATATAGCTTTAACACAGCCGATAATCTTGTGAATTTCGAGCAACCAGAGTACAAAGGTTTTTTGGCATCACTTAACAAGCAATCAAATTCGTCCGATGGGCTATCTGCAGGGTCATGAGCATCATGTATCAAATCTTGTAATCTATCATCCTCATAATCCTCATCATCCACATTATTTTCTAAGTTAACATTATCCATCTCACCATGCCATGTCCATCGGGTGTAGCTTTTATCAATTCCAAACATAATTAAATGCTCTTTTAACTGATCAATCTCAACTCGATTAATGTTTCCACACCTTAAACAAGGACACGGTATTTTGCTACCTATCCCAAAATATTTAAGTGTTTGATTTATGAAGTCCTCAACTCCATTCTCATACTCTTTTGACAACCGATTTGCATGCATCCAACTTCTATCCATAATTTCAATTTCTTTCCTATACATTACAATTAATACATGAAATAATTTTATCAAAAAAAAATACATGAAATAAAGTTTTAACTTAAATTGAAAATTGGGCTACTAATCAATAATATATCAGTAAATATGTATTTCTCGAATATGCTATCTATAACTATATATTAAAGTTTTACCTTTTCGAGTCACGAGAACGATTCTGGCTCCACCTCATATTTACAAAACTAATTTTTATTCCTAATATTTTAACTTTTTCTTATTAAATTCTTCTTTAACTATTTATATCTATCTTTAACTTCAAATAACTATCTATTTTATGTAAATCTTATCTCTTCCTTATTCTAATATATAAAAAAATTATTCATATGTTGTATTTTTTTTAAAATTATACATCTATGAAATATCATCAAGGAAAACGAGAAATGTACATTATTTTATATTAATAATCTTTTTTATTCTCAACATTAAAGTTAACAATTTATATTTAATTTGCTTTATTTGATTCCAAAAAATAAAAAATTTGTACATTGTAAAAGCAATAACTTAGTTAATTTAATTTTTATATTATATTTTTATGTAATATCTATAAAATATCGAACCATAGTCGAATGACACGACGAGTATAACTATTAAATCTAAAGTGCACCTAACTTTCTTCATGGTTAAAATTTTAAAAAGAATTTATTTCAAGTAATTTCAACAATCATTATCTAACAAACCAAATTAAATCTAAATCTAAATTGATGCGGTGGCTGCATTTATTTTTATACTTACAGTTTGAGAGATATACAGCAGATCGCAACTAACTATAGATTCGTCGAGAGCGCACGTATCACCGTATGAACTTTGATGGTGTACCAAGAAGGGATTGAATGTTGAACAGACAAAAGATAAATATCTATCTTTGTGTATAAAAGATAAAAAAAATCATACACAATGTTGTTTCTTAAGTAATATATTGTATAACTTACCTTTGCAAAAGATATTTTATGTATTCCACTTTCCTTAAGATAGATATGGCAAGACTTGTATGATCAGATCACCATTATCAATCTAAACGTTTTTTTTTTTTTACTTTTTAGCCAAAAAGTCCATTAATTATGTTGATAAATCCAGACGATTGTATAAATCTCTTACTTTTCATTCATCGTGAGAAGAATTTAAATACATATATTATGTTAGAAAATTTTCCTTTGAGCCCAAGTTAGATAAATTAGGATAAAATATTGTACTTCCAAAATAGCATATATCTAAATAGATAATAGAATACCATAAAAATAATTTCTATCTTCTTAGTTATCTTTCCTTAATAATTAATAAGAAAAGAGTTTAAATACATATGTTAGAAATTCTTCCTTAGAGCTCAAGTTATCTAAATAAATTTAAAATATTATACTTCAAAGTTATGCTATATCTAAATATATTATTAATTATCATTTAATTAATTATTGAGAAACGTTAAAACGTTAAAAATTATTGATAAAAAGATAAGAAATATGTGATTATGTGTACATATTTTTTATTTTTTTTTAATTTATCTTTTACAAATATAATAAATGTAATCTCCATTTTTTATCTATATTGGTCAAATCTACTAATATTATTTTATCTTTATGTTTACTAGTTGTACTTGTCGTGCCATGCACGACTATGGTTCTGTATTTTATAGATGTTAAATAAAATATAACATAAAAATTAATGTAAGTAATTTATTGGTACAATGTACAATTTTTTATTCTGTGGAATCAAATAAAATAAAATAAATGTAAATTATTAAGTTGAATGATTAGAATAAAAAGATTATTAAAGTAAAATAATGTACATTTCTCCTTTTCCTTGATGATATTCCATAGATATTTTATTTAAAAAAAGATAACATATGAATCAAAAAGATTTATATATTATAATATCAAAGAGAAAATATTTACATAAAATAATAATTAAATTAATAAATAAGATAAAAAAAATATGAAAGATAAAGATAAAAATAATTTATTTATAGAAAATAATTTTATTTTCATTTAAGGTGGGGCCAAACTCATTTTATGACTCGCTAAAGTAAAGATTAGATAAAATTAAATATTATAGATTTTATTACTTTCTATGTATCTTAATTTAGAGATTATCAAATATTTCAATATATCTATTAAATATTATATTACCTAATTTTATTATTTTTAAACATTATAAGTATTTATCTTTAATTTTTTTACTATAAAAGAAAAAAATATATCTATAAATAAATTCGTGAAAAGATATCATGCTAAAGGATAAAAGATATTTATACTTATTTAAAAATATTTTAAATATTTTATCTTTGATTTTAAATATTTGTATAAGGAAGTTTTCAAAAGATATTGTTATACTAAATATATATTTTTTACTGTTAAAGATAAATTTAAATAGTTAAAGAAGAATTTAATAGGAAAAAGTTCAAATATTAGGAATAAAAAATAATTTTGTAAATATGAAGTAGGGCAAGAATCGTTCTAGTGGCTGGAAAAGGTATAGTTTTTATATATAGATTATAGATTTGGGAATAAATTTTTACAAATATTATTTTATCTTTATATTTACTTGGAGATAAATTTTTTACATAATTAATTATTTAAAATTATTATTTTAATAAAGGGCTGATGTGGCGAAACCTAGTGGCGGAAATTACTACTTAATTTAGTTATTAGTAATAGATAGATATAAACTACATACTACAATATGCATCTTAAGGATGATCAAAATTAGACACATACAACAACGTGAATTTATAATTAAATTCCATAAAATATGATAAATATAAAGTACTATCTAGAAGTTTATTGTAGACATTTTTATACGGAGCACATGTAATTAATCTGATAACAAAAACGATCTTATTTTCTTACAAAAAAAAACGATCTAATTTGATCAAACATTAAACAAACGCCAAAATGTGGTTAAAAATACCTACATAATGACTACAGTCCGTACTCAGCCCGTGGTAAAACGAACAATCATTTACCGCGGTCCTTAGATCTCATTGGTAAATTGGACTACTAAATTTCCTCGGTTTCTAAACAATCGTGGTAAATTAGTCACACTTTATTTATTTACCTCAAAAACACACAACCGTGGTAAAATTAATGCACTAACACTTCGGTTAAGCACTAACCGTGGTAAATTTGTTACATATTTACCACGGTTTATACAAGAACCGAAGTAATTCAGAGCGGGTTGTCACTATTACCTCGAAATTACACGGAACCGCAGTAATATAGACCGTGGCCAAAGACCCGTTTTCTACTAGTGACGAGAGGAGTTATGGCTGAAATGAGAGAGAGAGAGAGGAGTGGCCTAGGGTATTAAGTCTCATTTGTGGCCTCCTTTGAGGTTAGACTTGAACGATGAAATTGCTCTCTTTTTACTTGTTTTCAATCTAAGTTCTTTGTTTTGTTTTTCGTTCAATCTCGTTGTTTGATCGTTGGTGAGTCATATCCGACGCTCTTTCAACCTAGTTTGTTGATCTTGGTGCGTAATATCCAAGATTCAACATGCATATCCAACAATCCATCAATCCTCTTCCAATCACTCCATCCATCGATCAATCTCCATCTTGGTGGAATTCTGCACCACTTCAGTATAATTGCCATAACTTCTAAATTAAACCTCATCTAGATCTGAAATTTTTAGGGGTTAAACTAGACTCAATTATATAACTCTGGGCTTTGGAATCATCCAATTCCGAGTCCGGACGAGGGAGATATACCCTTTTAGTCCCAGACGAAATTCAGCCACCGAGCTCCACTATCTTCGAATCAAGTGAAGATTTCCGTCCACTCTTCATCGATCTCTTTGCACGATCATCTACACCAACGATCCGCCCATCAAGTGGTATCAGATCCACGTGAAGGTATCTCCATATTAACATTGTTTCGAATTTGAAAGACCACTCGTTGCAAGTAGCCACTTGGCCGAAAACCCTCTTGTGTTTATGCGTGAGGCTTGTGTTGATTGTTGTTCTGGGCCGAGTATGGTGAAGATCCATGGCTGTTTTCAGGTCGGAAATGTGCAAGAAAAGAACACCAAAGGCTCTTAAAATTGTAGTAGTTGAAGGGTTGTTTCTCTATCTTGATTAATGCCTTCAATTAGTAGTTGATTTGAATGAGCCTTTGCTGAATTTTTTGGCTGAAAAAAACGTGGGGTTGTGTGTCCAAACCAGCCTTATTCCGTTTCATTACATGCTTGTTGAATGGTTCGGTGCTAGGATATGGGAACGACACCATCTTGTGGTGTTGTTTGAGTGTCTTTGGAATCTATTGCTGAAATCAGAAAAACCTTGCCGGCGGCGTAAAGCTAATAAGGGGCCAGGCACAGAAAAAAAGATTAAGACTAGAAAAACCTTGCCCAGCGGAGTAAAGCTAATAAGGGGTCGGGCACGGAAAGAGTAGTCCAAATGTGGAGCCTAGAAAAGGCATAAATCTTTTCTTTACTTGATGCTTGATTGTTCTTGGTGTTTAGTAGCTTCCTAGTGTTGTTCCTTTTGACAAGTGTGTAGTGTGTAGTTCCTCTTGTTGTCTTTTGTTGTTCATTTCCTACTTGCAACTTGTCGGATTTTCATCTCGAGCAATTATTGGTGATTATTTCGTGTGCATTCTATACCCTTGCTTGTTACTTGGTTTGTTGAGATGGAAAGTGTAGGTGATGAAAAAGACAAACAAAAGGTCGATGCGGAGTCTTCTAACTCGGTGAAGGCCAAGGTTAGGTCCCTACTACAATCTTTTCAAGCCATGGAGGCAAGTTTTGATGCTTTGGAGAGCCGAATCCTAGGGCTGGACGAGAGGACAAAAGTGCCTCAAGAGGGGGAGCTCAAGAAGACACGAGAGGATGGAGAGTGCTTGGTGGTCCCACGAACACTCTTCTTGACGGAGAATACCACCAGGCCTAGTCAACGGGAAGTTATCTTTCACACTCGATGTAAGATCGTGGATAAGGTATGTAGTGTGATTATTGATAGCAGTTCATGTTGCAATATTATTAGTCAAGAGTTGGTGGATAGGTTTTCTTTGAGTACTACTCCTCAACCTTTTTTACCCTTTGTGTTGATTGAACTCTAACGCCCCTATCCAAGTCAAGGAGAGGGCTCGTGTTGCTTTTTCTATAGGGCCATACAAGGATAAGGTGGAGTGTGACATTGTCCCGATGACCGCTTGTCATCTACTATTGGGACGCCCTTGGCAATTTGACAAGAAAGCGATCCATGATGGAATATCCAACGAATACCACTTCCAAATGGAGGGAAAGAAGGTGATTTTGCACCCGATGTCTTCCCATGAGATAATGTTGGATTACGCAGCCAAGGAGCAAAGGAAGAATCTTTCTCATCGAGAGGAAAATAAGGACAAGAATCTAGCCAAAGGGGCCCCTCTACGCCCCTATTTTTGGCCAACCCGAAAGAGGAAAGTGAAACTTCCTTCTTGGATAAATCTGCACCACCTTGGAAAAAATGGTGTAACTTACAACTCAGTGTGCGAATGATGCTCAAATTTGGAGGAAATGAAGTAGACTCCTTTATCTCAATCTGGAACTTGGAATCGCTCAATTTGGAGTTCGGAGCTAAGAGAACGACCTTGAACAGGTCGGAGCTGAAAACTGTCCCAAGCTACAATGTGCATGCCATTCGGGGAAGTAACACTTCTTCCTTACTTTTATCTCAAAACTTGACATCTTGGCTGAATTATTCTCATATTTTGGATAGCTTTGTCATGTACCATACCAATAGGATTGCAAAGAAAAGTGGCATAGCTTGTGCTTATACTTTGTCATATCATGTTGTGCTTGGAAAGGAGGTTTGTGTGTTGACTTGTTTTGTAGGTCAGCTGGGTTCGTGGACGCACTCTTTTGAAGGGGAGAAGACTTCCTTCCAACAAAGATTGATGAGTGACATAGAACAACCAAAAAGAGAGACTCTTTCCCATGAATTGGAACAACTCATCACCATCAAGTGTCCAATAAAACGGATGCACATATTGCAAGAAGAGGAGGAAGTTGTGGAATCATCTCCTAAAATCAAGCGTCATCCTACCATCACTCCTAGCTCCATTAACTCGTTGGCTAAACCATTGATGGATGCATTTCCTATGATTCCTTCAAGTTTGCCCTTCTTGCTCCATGAGGAGGACGAGGCTGTTTTAGTCACTCCAAGCGGTGATTACATTCCTTTTCTTTTGGAGGCTAAGAAAAATGTCTTTGTCATGGAGAATGCCACACCAAGGGAGCTAGAAGCTCTACCTCCATTGTTGAGCTCACATGGTGATACGAGTGCACCTCTCAGGGAAGTTTCTTGCACTCCTCTATTCTATATTTATGACTATGTGTTAGTTGTGTCACATGCATTTGATCAAATAATTTCACTTTTCTTTCATGCATTTGTGACATCTAGGACTAAGTACTCTTGCTTCCATTTTAGTTCTCTTGCCCAATACATGTCATCTAGGATGCATATAGGTCATAGAATTCCATTGATGTCTACTTACACTCAATCTCTTCATTGCTTTATTATGAGATGTACCCGTAAGAATAGGAAGAGAAGTGGTGTAGCTAGTGCATATTTTCTGGCCTATCATATTGAGATTGGAAATGTTATTCTTAACTTGACTTCTATAGATTGTACTTGCTTGTGCTTCCCTCGATGTGTCCTTTGTTTTACAGGCTTGATAGATTCGAGGACGAATCCTTTCAAAGGGGAGGATGATGATGTGATTCCTTCTACCGAGTCATGGCCCCACGGTACCGTGCCAATCGGGGCGCCGTTGCACACGCTGATTTCCGACCTTGGCGCGCCTTGGCCTTTGATGGATGGTACCACTTCTTCGGGCACTTTTAAAGGCACTATGCTCCATGATTTGAGTGAAGATCTAAGCCCTACTGAAAATTTCAATTTGTACGACAAAGGAGGGTCTTCACTTGGACAAATATCCAAGGCCGGTGTCCGAGGCGCTAAGAAGCCAAGTCAAGGTACTACGCCCTATTTTGGACGCACCACACGAGCCCGAGCTAAAGCAATGCTTGATAAGATCAAGGAGGAGATCATGGCTCATAAGTTGGATTTTGGCTAACAATGGAGAAGGGTGGAGTATTATTGTGACTTTTGGTGAAACTAGTGCACAAACTTGACTTATGTTTCGTTAAGGGCTTTAAGTTAGTTTCTTTAAACTTTTGGGTTGTTTTATGTAATAACGAGAGGAGTTAGGGCTGAAATGTGAGAGAGAGAGAGAGAGAGAGGCGTGGCCTAGGGTATTAAGTCTCATTTGTGGCCTCCTTTGAGGTTAGATTTGAATGATGAAATTGCTCTCTTTTTACTTGTTTTCAATCTAAGTTCTTTGTTTTGTTTTTCGTTCAATCTCGTGGTTTGATCGTTGGTGAGTCATATCCGACGCTCTTTCAACCTAGTTTGTGGATCTTGGTGCGTAATATCCAAGATTCAAGATCCATATACAACAATCCATCAATCCTCTTCCAATCACTCCATCCATCGATCCATCTCCATCCCGGTGGAATTCTGCACCACGTTAGTATATTTTCCATAACTTCTAAATTAAACCTCATCTAGATCTGAAATTTTGAGGAGTTAAACTAGACTCTAGGATCTAACTCTGGGCTTTAGAATCATACAATTCCGAGTCCGGACGAGGGAGATCTACCCTTTTAATCCCAGATGAAATTCAGCCATCGAGCTCCACTATCTTCGAATCAAGTGAAGATTTCCGTCCACTCTTCGGCGATCTCTTTGCATGATCATCTACACCAACGATCCGCCCATCAGCCACACACCGATCAATTAGAGCCGCCAAGGTGCCTCCTTAGCATGCTTAAAACCGAGTGGTGTTGCTTTTGCCTTATGTTCATTTATATTCATGTTCATGTTCATGTTCTTTAGGTTTATGTTGGTTTGTGTGTAGCTTGAAAGGCCTGCATGCCCGCCACTACGCCTTGTTTTGTTAGCATAGTATGGAATGCCTACGCGCATATCCGTGTATTCCCCATTTTGAACTTCTAGTTTGTACTAACCTCTTCGAGGTTCATATTTCACACTTTTATCCGAATTAACCTTTCACCAAAAAAAAACCTTCTTGCAGTCTAATTCAAACACCACCCTAGTGAAACCTGCAGATTCAGCAGCCTGAATACCCCACCTAATTGCTTCAATCTCTACCACTACAATTTTCGTGCCTGATTGAATTCTTCTTTCCCCTGCACAGACAATCAAACCAGCAGCATCACGTCCAATAATTCCAATGCCACAGTTATCCCCCTGAATTGAAGCATCACAATTAAACTTGACCCATCCCAGCGGTGGTTTTTGCCATTTACAAACTGAAGTACCCTTCTTCTTCTCATCACATGACACTTTGCAGGCATTCAAAAATTCCTCCAATCTAAGAATGCTCTCCTCAACAATCCTTGCTGGGTCTGTCTCTTGCCCTTCAAACATACCCAAATTTTGAGCTCTCCACAAATGATAGATTACGCTTGTCCACGGATTTTGGTCTTTTTTGTCCTTCGATTGAACAATGTGCTCAACCCAGTCCAAAAATTCCTCCTCAAAGCCGCCTTTCCACTCAAGTTGTGGAAAGCAAGCCCACACTTGACGCGGAAGAACACAATCTCGTAGACAATGTAGTACACTCAAGTTGCTTTCCACACTTCCAGCAAAAAGGTTCCTTGATTACCTTCCTTCTCAACAAATTCAGCTTACATGGAATCACATCTCTACACGCCCTCCAAAGAAAATCTTTCATTCTAGGACAAACCTCTCTACTCCAAACCCATCTCCAAGTGCGCTTCATCCAAGATTGTTTGCTTGTTCATCCCGTTTATTTTTTGCTCCTTCAATATCCACAATCATATGATAAGTTGATTTCAGCGTAAGATTTCCATTTGTAGAGTGAAACCAAACCAACTGGTCTTGGACATGGCTTTCAACAAGATGGATAGACATGATACTTTCCACATCATTCGGCAAAACAAACTTTCAAGTAGCTCCTCCTTCCAACCCTTTGTGTCCCAATCAATCGATCAGCTCAGACACCATCATATCATGATCAACATTACCAAAGTTTCCAAGAACTTTAAACAATCTTGGTCTCGGAATCCACCGATCTCTCCATACATTAACACTCAACCCATTCCCAACCTGCCAATACGAGCCCACCTCTATAATCTCCTTTTCTCTCCAGATACTCCTCCACGTATAAATTGGTGCATAACCTTCCTTAGCATGCAAAAAATTAGTCATAGGAAAGTATCGAGCTTTAAAAATTTTCCAACTAATGAATCAGGTTCATTAATAATCCTCCAACCCTGCTTTGCAAGAAAAGCGAGATTGAAGGCTTCAAAGTTACGGAACCCTAGTCCTCCTTTATCCTTGGAAAAGCACAAAATTTTCCAACTCATCTAATGCATATTCTGCTTATCCTCTTTCTTACCCCAAAGGAAATCGTTCATCATCTTTTCAATGTCTCTACACACTACCTTTAGGAATAAAAATCACGACATAGCATACATTGGAACAGCTTGAGAAACCGACTTTAACAAGACCATCTTTCCTGCCCTAGAAACCGAATCAGATTTCTAGCTATTAATCTTCTTCCACACCTTCTCTTTCACTCGGTCAAAAATAACTCGCTTTGACCTGCCAATTATAGTTGGAAGAGTATAGCTTAGAGTTTAAGCTCGGGTTACAAGATAATTACATTATATATTATTCTAATATACTCCCTCTACTCAGTTTTAAATGGGCAAAATTGCTTAAAATAGCCTAACCTTTTAATACCGTTGTGGTAATTAGCCTAACGTTTCAAAATTGCACTTAAAAACCTAACCTTTTTAAATGATTGCGGGTTTTAGCCTCGACCTTCCATGTGGCAAATGGACTTATTAAATTTGATGACATGGCATGTAATCTAATCCTAGTGTGATGGTGACTAGAAAAATCTATATTTAAGATAATTAAAACTACTATTTTGACTAACTTAGTGTCTTAAGAAAGAAAAAACTTTAAATATCTAATCTACATATTGCGTTGGTGGTGGTGTGAGTGGCAAGCTTATATGAACCCACCTGAACAATCTCCACAATCGTTCTGAACAATCTCCACAATTGCTTAAAAAAATTTCGAAACCAAATTTCTTTTCAAAGGGAAAATAAAACTGAATTTCTTACCTGAACAATCTCCACAGCCGTTCTCAATACAGCAGCAGCAACTCTACTGTAATGCCCTCTTGCTATTACGATGAAAGAGCTCGCCGCCTTCGCAGAGTTCCATAACAATATGAACAGCAGCAGCAACTTCTCTTCTCACATGTAATGCCCTCAACTTCTTCTGAAATCAATTTGCAGGCGAATTTGTCGTCCGTCTCCAAATCGGTTGCCAAATAAGTCACCCCAAATTCGCCCCTCCCTAGCTCCCGCCCGAGCTCGTAACGAGCGTTGATATCCTTACCCGTCGGATCTTTCAATACATGGAGCTTGGAGGCGAATCCGGATCCGGCGTTCACGGGATAATCAGCTACAAAGAGGTTTGGTTTTTGCTGGTTCTTTGCGGCCTTCGACCCGCCTGTGCGTTGTTGTGTGAGCTCGGTGTGAGAAATAATGGGAGAAAGAGCTATCAACTTGCAATTTCGATACTTGAACAACTTCAGAGGTTCTAATCTCCGCCAATTTCCGTCAAATTTTTCTCTAGTTCCATGGAGGAAGGGCTTTCAGTTGAAATTTGTGGAGGATAATGAAAAGTGGGAATCTCCAAAGAGGCTGAGAATTTCCCCAATTGTAAAAGCTGCTTCTTCACCTTCTCCAGCTCTTGGCAGCTCTTTTTCTCCCCAATATTCTGGTTGGTACTCATTTGATTGACTTCTTTTCTATTTAATTCTATAATATTATTATTGATAGCTGAATGTACTGGCTTTCTGTGCAAATGGGTATCTTCTTTTGTTATAGCACTAGTTTTCTTCTTCTTCTTTGTGCCTTAACACAACCTGAGCACAATCACACAAGCTTTATAAATGTTCAAGAATTCCTTTTTCATATGTTCTTCAATGTACACATCAGATTTGCTGTTTTAATCTCATATGCAAGATACGGAATCTTTAATGCCCTGTTGATAATAATAATAGTATAACCAACCTCATTGTTTGATCAATCTCAACAACTAAGTATAACCAACCTCAGAACTAAAATTCTGAATATGAATAGTCTTGATCAATCTCAACAACTAAAATTGCAGGAAATCTGATGAAAAAAATAGAACCAACAACTCTAAATTATCAGAACTGAAATTCTGAATAGTATTGATCAATCTCAACAACTAAAATTCGAAACTAACATTAAATAACACCAGCAACTGTGTTCATAAAATAAGAAAAGCTTGTGGCAGAATGTTACAACATTCATACAGCGTTCATAAACTAACACATATGAAAAAGTGATAAATGAAACAACTTCATCTCAAAGTGATAAATAAAACAACTCAAAAAGTGACAAATGAGCTGGTTGTGATGGTCCCCAAAAGTCCTGAATAAAATGTAACTGAACAACATCATCTAAGAGTGGCATCAGGTTGTGATGGTCCAGGGCCAGAATTGGTTAGGGAGAACACAGTAGCATTAGGTTGTCCAGGCTGCCATATCCACAATGTGTTAGAATACTAACATTTGGTTGTTTAGCTTTGCTTAAAAATAAATTCTTCTAAATTAGAATACTTACATTTATGTAAACTCTATCACTATTAGGTGCAAAATATGCACCCATGCCTCTAGGGATCGTTTCATTGCTTTGTAGATAAGCATTGGTACCTTTCCTTGGTCTACCTCTTGGCCTAGCTAGATTTAGTGATTGACCCGAGGTTTCACAAGTTTGCTTCCGAGGTCTTCCCCTTTTCTTAACCTGAAGTAAATTAAAAGTAGAATCATAAAAAGTGTAACAAAAAACATTCACAACCACTAAGATGAATTTAGATAGGAACTTACAATTTCAGAAGTAGTGTTAGGAAGACTAGTGCCTTGTTGGGTACATGTTCTGCTATTGTGATTTGGTTGATGACATTGTTTACAAGTCATAACCATTCCATGTCTAGTGAGCTTCCCCGGCTTGTCAACCCTTTCATGGGGATCCTTCCTTCTATTTTTCCTTGGTCTTCCAGCTCCAACCTCTATAGGAGGAGGAACTAATGGATAGTTCACCTTCTTCCAATGTTTTTCGCCATTGATACAAGTCACACCTGTTTAAACCAATTAAAATGCCTAAGCACATAATTATAGTCATATATAGATAAATAAACTAAGTATAACATACCTATTTTATATGATGCTAGATACTTGTCTTTTTTGAACCAATCAAACACATAATCTTCACATTCCACCCTGATGGCCTCACAACATGCAACGACATGGCAACAAGGAATTCCGGTCAAGTCCCACTTTTTGCAGCTACAAGTCCCAGCATCCAAGTTCACACACACCATGTCAAGAAGGTGTCTGACTTGAAATTGTCGATTGAGAGAAAAGGAAGTGGTACACTTCTTAGATTCTTCCTTCTCCTTTTCTAATCTTTTCCTTATCCTCAGAAAAATCACATCAGATTTTTTTTCCATGAATTGCCTCCTGTCATACAGCCTTTCCATGATCTTTAGCCTAATTTCCTCCATCATGGCAATAATAGGTTTGGCCCTCGCCTTTATGATGAAGCCATTGAAAGTCTCAGCAAGATTATTCACTTGTACATCAGTTTTTGACAAGGTTCTGAAGTGGCTTCTTCAAAAAGATTTTGGATTTTGACAAAGAAAGTCTTCTACAGCCTTGCTATTAAGCATTCTCATTTCATCAAGTGCAATGTCACAATCTGCTCTAGTGTATGCCCTTGATGCTTTCCAAAAAAGCATCCTCATACGATCCCCTATATACTTCTTATGCCAGTTTGCAAAGATGTGTCTTGCACAATTTCTATATTCAGCCAATGGAAAATGCTCTTTGACAACATTAATGAGTCCCTAACATGTATATGCAAAAGATAATTTATAAATGCTTATAAATCATATACTAGAAATGATAAATTAATACTTTTATACCTTTTGTTGGTCAGATATGATAGTGCAATCTTCTCCACCGAACCAAGCAATATCATTCTTTAATAATTCAAAAAACCAACTCTATGAACTATTATTTTCTGCCTCAACTGCAGCCCATGCAATAGGATACATCTGATTGTTGCCATCTCTTCCAACTGCACATAGTAACATGCCTCCAAGAAAAGTTTTAAAAAAGCATCCATCAAAGCATAAGATTCTTCTACAACCATTCATGAATCCTTCTCTCAACCCAGGGAAACTCATGTATAACCTCTTAAAAACCTATGGATTTCTTGGAATTTCAGGCTTTTCAGTAAGAAGTATTGTAGTTATTTTAGGGTCAGCCCACATCAACTCATGTAAGTACGACCCAAGTTTCATATAATGATCATACAGTGAGCCATACAACAATTTATGTGCTTCTTTCTTGGTTCTAAAACATTGATACTTACTCCATGGAACACCATACCTTTCCATCACTTCAGTTGACAATTCCTTGGAATCCCAGTTAGGACACTTCTTGAATTTTGCTAAGTACTCTTTTGCTATCCATGAAGGCTTCAATTGGATATTATCATAGCCATGTCTGAAGCATGTATGATTAGAAGTTACCGACTTAACCATAAATGACTCCTTTGGCCCATCCCAAGATGCATATATTTTCCATGGACAACCAGGCTTACATCTTGCAGCCAGCCTCACATTATTATTACTTCTATACCATGAAATAGCATAGCCAGCAACAATTGCATATCTAGCCACCAATTCCTTAAAAATACTAGGAGAAGGGAACTTCATACCTACCTTCCAAATAAGTTTCTTAAAGTCAGTGTTTATATCAACATCAGGAATGTGCTTGATCCTCTTTGGTATATAACTTTTTTCTTCATCATTGTTGTCATCAGAGAGTGAGTACATATATTCATCAGACGATGAATCAACTTCCTTGAGCTCTAAATTTTCAGCCACATCTTCATACCTACCTTCCCCGGCTTAATGTTTGTTCTCGTTCAACAATGTTCTACTTGCAATCCACTCATCATCACTACTGCTCTCACCTCCACTAAGAAGATCTTCCCGATCTTCATTGGCATTTCCATCTTCATTAACATCTCCATCTTCATCATAATCATCTTCATCTTGAAAATCATACCCATTATCTTCAATATCAGCTTGTGCATCTAGATCATTAGCCATCAATTCATCATAATCACATATCCATCTTACATTACATGATGACCAGAAGAAATTGCATGACTAATGTAAACATTAATTGCTCCACTTGTCCTTCCATATTCACACATTTCTCTAACATCTTCATCAACACACAACCTTTTAAGCCCATCTTGTAAATTCATTTGTACAATAGTAAATTGCTTCAAACAGAGAATCAATATACTTGGCTTCCAACTCCTTCAATTTATATATTACCTCGTAGTAAGACATGTAATCCGGATCACATTTTTCAGCACACCTAGTGCACCCACCTACATAATCAACCTTTGGCAAAGTTTTTAACACACCTCCATGGTGATATATAATGGTAAAGAAATCATCCATTTTCCTGCACCCAACATGATAAAGTAATATTTTCAGCTTTAACTATTGATAAAATTATGGCAGCTTTGAGGATGAAATATGCAATAGTGAATTGATCTCATACAAAAGAAATAAATGTGATCCAGATTATGGTAGCTTTGAGGATGAATGCAAATTATGCAGTAGTTAAGTGATCTCAACAATATCTCCAGTTGTGAATTGATCTCATACAAAAGAAATAAATGAGAAAATAGTAGATGTTTAAAGGGGCAACTTGGTTAGATATTTACAAAATTATTTGCTGTTAAACTTGTACAAAGTTAGTTGGTAAGAGTTTATATACAACAACTTGTAAACAACTGATCTGAGAATTCAACAGAAATGGTAACTTCTAAGCATTAACAAACCAATGATCTATCTCTTGAAACTACATAAAAAAGTGAATAAAATAACAAACCAACATTCAAAAAAATTGATCAATAATCTAGAAGAAAGCATAGTTGTAGGCAATTATTGAGCATAGTTGTTAATCTGGAAGGAAATCCTATTTGTATCTATTTGCTCTAACCTCGACCGATGATCAATAATCTGGAAACAAACAAACGTTCCAAGTCTGACCGCCTTTGTTGTTGTGTCCCCCAAATCAGGGTTTCTCTCCTTTGACGATGCTCTGTATGAAGAAGAAGAAACTGAAGGGTTTCTTTAGCGTAGAGAAAAACATTTTAATTTTCAATGTATTTTTTCTTAAAATTTTCTTAATTGTATTTTGCCTAGTCATAATAACACATGGATTGCCATGTCATCACATTTAATAAGTCCTTTGCCACATGGAAGGTCGAGGCTAAAACCCGCAATCATTTAAAAAGGTTAGGTTTTTAAGTGCAATTTTGAAACGTTAGGCTAATTACCGCAACGGTATTAAAAGGTTAGGCTATTTTAAACAATTTTTCCTTTTAAATGTCGTTTAAGCTTTATGTTTTTGATCTAAGTGTCTTTTTATAATTAATGATATTGTTATCCCTATTTTCCAAATTTGTAATTAATGCTCTGACTCCTCCCTTTCCAAATAAATTGCATGCTTCAATTTTCATTGGGGCCTAATTACACTATCTCCATCGATTAAGTGTAATATTGATGAATGAATTTAATTACTATATGGCTTTTGATTATATTGAAATTCTCCTTAATAAGTGTGTTATTTGATAGAATGACATTTAAAACCGATCCAAGGGAGTATATAATATCTAATAGCTATAGTGTTACAGTAATTCTGTAACCAGACTTGAAACTGATAGAATGAAAGATGAATTGAAACAAGGAACTAATGTTCAATCTGAGCAACACTTCCCACCACTTTAAATTCATGGGTTTCTGGAATTTAGAACAAAATCCGGGCAAATCGAGCTATTTGATTATTAGAGAAGAGCTACAGAGTTTGTTACAAAGTTCTGAATGTATTCCTTTTCGCTTCCCTCCCTGTTATAACAACATTCTTCTTTCTCTAAACTATTTACAATTAAAGCCCTATATTTCTTAGTATTTAACAAAGTGCCCATTTCGTATAACAAATCCTCCGTCTGAAGACAGCCTTGACCTCAAGGTTGAAAATTAGGAAACTTCTTCAACAAATCGTAATAGAATTCCCAATTAGCCTCTTCTTATGATTGATTTTTCCATTTCACCAAGACCTTTGTCGCAACTCTACCATGACTATTTACCATCCTTCTCTCTAAGATCAACTATGGTATCTTGGTACATGTATCAATTATAATGGATAGTAATGATTTTGAAGTAACCACAACTCCCACATGCTTCTTCAATTGGGAAGCATGAAATATTGGGTGGATTCTTGATGAAGAAGGAAGATTCGGTTTGTAAGCAACCATCCCACATTTATCATTAACTAATTATGGCCCATAATATTTTGGAGCTAACTTTTGGTTCCCATTACTCACCACACTGTGTTGCCTATATGGTTGAAGCTTAACATACACAATGTCACCAATCTCAAAGCAGCTCTCACTTGTATGTTTATGAGCCACTTGTTGGAAGTTTTGGAAGAATTGCAAAGTAAAGAGACGTGGAGTTTCTGATGCAAATACTCATTCAATTAAGTGAAATACAAGTGCATTAAATAGCACTACAAAGCTAACAATAAATCCCCACTATCTAGACCCACTAAACTAAAAATAAGCTAAGCCATTAACTTGATCATACCCACTACCGTAACAAACAATTTAATTTCTAAAATTAATCAAATATTAATAACTAAAATGCTACTAACAACTCCTACTAATTAGGCATCTATTTTGAATCACATATTCAACACCTTGCCTTGATTCAAAATCTCGTTCCTGCATCCGCGTTGATGCCATGGTTTGTAACCCTTGTCTTCTTCAATCTTATAGATGCACCATTTCTCATCTACTTGTCTCTTGTAGATGCACCAATTCTCATCCACTTCCTTTTGTAGATGCACCATTTCTCATCCACACACTTCTTCTAGTTGCACTAATTCTCATCTACTTCCTTTTGAAGAAATCTCTCCAACTAAAATAGTGTTTCTTCTTGCGCCACTTCTTGTTGTTGTTGATCTTCAATTTTGAATCGACAATTCTTTTTCACATGCCCGAATTTCTTGCAATTGTAGCATTGGGGTTTTCCCTTGTACCAACAATCGTCTTCGTTGTGGCCAACTCTTTTGCAAATGTCACATTGAGTAGCTTTTCCTTTTCCATTTGAAGAACTCCTAGCTAGAAGAGCTTCTTGATTTTTACCTCCATTTTCTTCCTCTCTCATATTTCTCCTTTGATCCAAAGCTTGAAGAGCATTGACTAATTCTGCAAAGGTTATCTTTCAAAGATCTTTTGAATCTTCAAGTGATAAGAGTTTT